>JAVLUX010000015.1:43670000-43735000 GCA_032164185.1 Moxostoma hubbsi
GTAGTGTAACTTCCACTAGCTTATCTTAGTGTTTAGCTTAGCTTAACTAATATTTCTGTTGAGTAGTTTGTAGCTTAGCTTGCAAACGTTTTGGAGTAGCTTGTCCAACACTGATCAACACAGCCAATCAGGTGAGAAGCTATGTTACCTGGAGCAGGGTCTGGGTATCTCTGGGTATTGACGCTGACTGTCACACCTGGAGTCGTGAGTTTGAATCCAGGGCGTGCTGAGTGACTCCAGTCAGGTCTCCTTAGCAACCAAATTGGCCCAGTTGCTAGGGAGGGTAGAGTCACATGGGGTAACCTCCTCGTGGTCACTATAATGTGGTTCTCGCTCTCAGTGGGGCGCGTGGTGAGTTGAGCGTGGATGCCGCGGAGAATAGCGTGAAGCCTCCACACACGCCACGTCTCCACGTGATGAGATGCGCGGATTGACGGACTCAGACGTGGAGGCAACTGAGATTCGTCCTCCGCCATCCAGATTGAGGCGAGTCACTACGCCACCATGAGGACTTAGAGCGCTTTGGGAATTGGGCGTTCCAAATTGGGGAGAAAATCCCCCCCCCCCCCCCCCCCCAAAGAGATAAGCTATAGTAACTAACCTTTCCGTTTCGACTGAATTGCTGTTGTGTTTTCAGATTTGTTGTTTTGTTTTGCACTTCACGGCCACCATATATTTGTCTATAAAACGAATTTCAAGCATTTAAGCTTCAGCCTTTAGATCAAAACATTTTTTAAGATCATCTTTGAAACAATTCTCTCTTTCCCAGCATGCTCTATTGTGGCAATCCTATTTGAGTAACCTCTTTAGTGCACTGTTGTGTTGTATTCTGAGGGTGCTTGTAGGACAGAATTCTGTGTTATTCCCTGTGTTAATTTTGGGATCTCTCTGCCCCTCAGGATTCCTGCGCATTACATGTACCCGCAGGCGTTTGTGCAGCCCAGCGTTGTGATCCCTCACATGCAGCCTTCTGCCACCTCCGCCGCAGCGTCTCCGTACCTGGATTACACCAGCGCCGCTTACGCACAGTTCTCCGCGGCTGCAGCTTACGACCAGTATCCATACGCCGCCTCCCCGGCCGCCACGGGTTACGTCGCCGCGGCCGGCTACGGTTACATGCAGCAGCCTCTCGCGTCTCCTGCGCCTGGGGCGGCGGCCGCCGCAGCGGCATTCAGTCAGTACCAGCCGCAGCAGCTCCAGACAGACCGCATGCAGTGATGCGCACAATCAGGAGAAAAGCTGGTCTGAACTGTGCCACTTTTTTACTGTGCCAGCCAAAGAAACTGATATCATTTTTTATTGTTTCGTTGTCATTATTATTGCTGTTATTGTCATTTTATTTGTAGTATTTAATATTTATTACACTACGGCAAGCTATAGCTCATCAAACATGAAGCTGTGTTCAGTAGCTACAAGTTAAGCTCAGTCGGCGGCATTTGTTGCATTAAATTTAAAGCAATAAAGCTGAGAGTACGCTTTCTATTTTTGGGACTATTCCTTTAAACATCATAATATTTGGACTGAAACGTATATTTTTTTGTGTGTAGGGGAGCAAACAAAGTGACTTATGGTGCGTTCACATACAATGCGAAGAAATTATTCCGCGAGTTTGTCCGCTGGATTATAAATGCGTGTTTAAACTTGTGTTCGCGCGAGCAACGCGAACCCGCGAGTATTCCCGCTTCTCTTCCGGAGAAGGACAGGAGGCGGGGCTTCTACGACTTGGTTCATAGTAAAGTTCAACCAATAGCTGGAATCAAGTAGTCGCGCATATTTTTAGAACTTAGCAGGTAGTCGAACTTCCTCGCTCACTTTCCTCCAAGCGACGTCTTTATTCGTCCGGTCTCTGTACATGTATGACGTTGTGTCATACAATTCTGTGTGCGCACACACCGCTACAACAATTCTGTCATCCATTTATCCAGATTTCTTCTGCTACTACATCAGTACGTCAGTGACATCCGGACAATCTCAATGCTGATAGGCTTTCGCGACATCCCGACATGCGAATTTCTCGCTCGCGCGAATGAAGCGATTTCGCGCGTTCGATTCGCGCCATTTGCTTCATTCGCGTCTATCCGATTCTTTTTGCATCTTTGCATTGACTTTGTATGTAATTGCGCCGTGCGAAACGATCTCTTCGCGTTGTATGCGAACGCACCATTATAGCTAATAAACATTTATGAATGTACATGTTTTAATGCATTCTAGTCCATAAAGCTTGTCCGACTTTTCACTGATCAGTGCTAGTAAATGAAGGTTTTGTTTTTATCGTGTGTGTGTTATCGTAATGTTTCTTAGCCGAACTGCACAAACGTGACTATTACACCTCAGTGCCTTAAACCAAATAACTGTCATTTAACGGAGTCATTTTGGTTACATTTCTATCCTATTGAAATGAGACATTTTATTTTTATCACTGATTTTTAAATGTTAGCACGACTGAAAAATGTGGTTCTCATAAGTGCACTGTTTAATTATATTTTCAAACATTAGTATAACTTTGATGCAACCTACTGTATATGTTTAATCTGCATTGTTGTACCTCAATAGTGGTGGACTGTTTGAGATTGTAACATTGTCTTTATGCTATTTAATTGAAGTAACCTGCAGCATTATTAAAGGGAATGTCAATTGAAATTGCAAAGTGAAATGCTTGAAATGATGCATGCAGAATTTACATCCAAGACTTTATTAAAGGGCCTTTTAGCCCTTTTATTAAAGGGCCTATAATATTTGCGTGTATCAATGGTGTTTTTTAAAAGCGTTTAGGGTACTTTTGTATTCATAAATACTATAGTTTTATTTTTAGAAAGACTAGCCATGGTCTTACATGCTTATGGCTTTGCATTGTACATAGATGTTAGGAAATAAACGGGCCTTGTTTTCTAAACTGCACTTTTACATTGGCGGCCAAAAGTTTGGAATAATGTACAGATTTAATGCACTTATGGAAAGAAATTGGTACTTTTATTCAGCAAAGTGGCATTCCAGTGATCACAGTGTAAAGTCAGGACATTAATAACGTGAAAAATGACTTACAATTTGACAAAAATGTTCTTAAGCTACTTCAAAGAGTTCTCAAAATCCTCCGCATGCAGCGATGACAGCTTTGCAGATCCTCCTACTCGGGTGACCTTTCACCCCACACTTCCTGTAGCACTTCCCATAGATGTGACTGTCTTGTCAGGCACTTCTCACGCACCTTACAGTCCAGCTGATCCCACAAAAGCTCAATGGGGTTTAGACCCGTAACACTCTTTTCCAGTTGTCTGTTGTCCAATGTCTGTGTTTCTTTGCCCACTCGAACCTTTTCTTTTTGTTTTTCTGTTTCAAAAGTGGCTTTTCTTTGCAGTTCTTCCCATAAGAGTCTTCTCTTTACTGTTGTGTATGAAACTGGTGTTTAGTGGGTAGAATTCAATGAAGCTGTCAGCGGAGGACATGTGAGGCGTCTATTTATCAAACTAGAGACTCTGATGTACTTCTCCTCTTGTTTAGTTGCACATCTGGTCTTCCACATCTCTTTCTGTCCTTGTTAGAGACAGTTGTGCTTTGTCCTTCTGTATAAAATCTTTGTATAACCTTCATTCCTCAAAACAATGATTGACTGACGAGTTTCTAGAGAAAACTGTTTCTTTTTTGACATTTTAGACCTAATATTGACCTCAAGACATGCCAGTCTATTGCATACTGTGCCAACTCAAAAACAAACACAAAGACAAAGTTCAGCTTCATTTAACGAATCAAATAGCTTTCATCTGTCTGATATAATGGCAAATGATTTTCTAGCACCAAATTAGCAATTTAGCATGAGCAAAATCACAGTTGATGCCTGAGTCAAAATTGATACGCAATCGATGTAACAAATTGTTTTTATTTGGTTATATCTCTTAAACAATTAAAAATAAAAACATTGTGTATTTTGATAGTCTTGACAAAGTCACAAACGTTCTACACTAAAAAATATGTGGTATTTTGAAATTATTATTTACCTCTCCCGGGTTAAAAATGACCAGAATGCATTAGGAGGGTTAAATTTAACTCTTGTTATATTTCTTAAAAAGTGTACAAAACAAAATAAATATGACTAAAAATGCAAAGCATCCCTGAGGATGAAATGATCTACAAAACAAAGTTTCAATCAAAATCTGTATGTTCAGTATGTCCACGAATTGTCCCCTTGAGTGATTGTGTTTGATGTATTTGGTGTTTTCAGTGTTGAGTCTGGAGCCGACAGTGACGTCCGGCTTTGTGGCTCTCTTCACATTTGAGCCTGTGATGGCAGATTGATTGAATGATTTGAGCTTTTTACATATATGTGCACAATGATTGTCATGTAGCTCTGACATTTACATGACGGAAAGAACAAAATGCAAGTTGTCAGTTTTTCCCCACACTGATCTACCATATAAGGGGTTGTTCTTGCTAACCGAGGCTGCCAGAGAGGAAGTGGGTTCTATACATGCCAGACTTAAAGGAAACTCTGGGTTCTTCTCATGCTCTGAACCCTTATAGATTTCTCCACGACAAGCCACACGCTAAACTATTTGTACAGAAGAATGAGTGGCAGGGGTGGCTGTCGCCACCATGGACCCCATTGGCCACCCCACTCGCAATTGCTGTTTTGGTCATTTTTTGTCTTGGGCACAATTAAGTTAGACTTTCTACACCAAAAAGCAACAACCCCTCATTCAACGATACGAACAACCCCCCCGATGATGTGCCACCACAGATTGATTGCTGGACCCTCCCCGGCCACCCCTGTGAAAAACTCCTGGCTCTGCCCCATATGAGTGGATATTCTTGATCGGCTATGTGGTTTTCCTCGTGCCCGACATTACCATCATGTGCTGTCAGTAGCGGTTCTAGGTTGTTTGGTGCTCTGGGCGAAACTCGCTTCAACGTGCACCCAAAGTTCCTCGTGCCCCCCCCCGCGCAAGATGCCGTCCATGTCTAAATCCATCCCTGTGTGCAGTGAAGAGATTCAGCGAAAACATCCATAAACCCTCATTGCCCGTTTAAATCTTTGATCTGATGTTTTCAAATACCAATTTGAGATTACTTCCATAATCTTCTGTACTTCTGAGTGATACTGGATATTCAACTTTACGACTTTGGAATAACATGCACCAATAAATCGTGCACAAAAAGACCGTGAGTGTGCATCAAGACAGTAAATATGGGCAGTTTTGATTTCGTGTCAACTTTAAGCATGTTACAAAAAAAAAACAGATTTTCGATATCTCCTTTCTTGCGTTGTCATGACTGAATTCTCTCATTTCAGACTCCAATCTGAATCCTACATGATTGGTGTGATCTCCAGCTGTTACGACTCAGACCTGGTGATGATGGCTGTCAGCATCATGTTGCTTTATGGTGGTAATGTTCTCTCTGCAGGTTACTGCTCACTGTCATGTACCTACTGTGAATACGGGTTGGGAATTTAAAAAAAAGCGATTCTTTCTAAGAAAAAAATTACAGAATTATTTTCATGAAGTTTCTGTTCTGCATTCTTCTGTTGGCGGAACACCGCATTAAAATACTTTGAAAGCATTTCCTGCACCAATCCTGGATCTGTCATTTTCTGCCCCCTTTTTATAATGACAGTCATGGTTGAATTCATGATCAGGGACCAGCGCATCAACCTCTTATTTGCGTTTGACATCCTCGAAAGGTAAAGTCAATGGTTGTGGTCCGTGTAAACTACCCCCTAAATACACTTAAAAGTTCTGCAGGGACACCAACAAGGCTAGGGCCTCCTTTTCAATGGTACTATTCGTTGACACCTAGAAAACGTCTTTGAGAAGTAACAAATGGGATGTTCAATGCCAAGGTCATCATCTTGCAGCCAATCTGCTCAAACTTGTAGCACTGGCATCCACCTGTAACCTAAACAGTTGCACAAAGTTAGGGGCAAAGAGCAAGGGGCGTATGTTTGGTTTAAAGGTTGGTAGAGACATATAGCAAAGATAATATTAAAAATGTTGGTAATAAGAAAATGTGAGAAAGTCAGTCTGGGAATATACCTAAGATTCTCTGATTCGGCTGCTTCTGTTAAGGGGTTGCCACAGCGGACCAGCTGCTAGATCCGCATATTTGAGTTGGCACAGGTTTTATGCCAGATGCCCTTCCTGATGCAACCCCCCAGTGGCTGGGGGACTCTCACTCACAGCCAGGGCTGGACTGGTAATCTGGCATACCGGGCATTTTCCTGGTGGGCCGTCACACTTTGGGAGCGGACTGGCCATCGGGAGAAATGAACGTGCCTAATGTGCCGCGATAAGCAAAAATGAGCCGCCGCGTTATGCAGAAAAGTACCCGTTCATCAAGTTGGGCCAGTTGCCATGTAAAATACCGGGCCGATTTCTCATCCCAGTCCAGCTCACAGCTATGGGTCAATTTAGAGTCTCCAATTTACTTAACCTGCATGTTAGGAAACTCACGTGAACACGAGGAGAATGCAAACTCAACGCAGAAAGGCCCAGTTGAGCTCGGACTCGAAACCGTGACCGTCTGGCTGTGAGGCGACAGTGCCAACCACTGAGCCACCGTGCCACTCCTGCGATAAACATACAAGAGTATTGGTTCAAAATCAAGTAATATCTTTATCAAGAAGATTTCCCTCAAGAAAATAATACCCAAGGGACATAAAGTGACATTCTGTAAAATGTATTATCCAGCGATATCTAAACAAAGGACAGGGTAAATTAGCAATTTAAATGTGCAAAATGACAAAAAATTATGGGGAGAATGGAGCAATGACATTTTTTCACACTTTATCCTTCCCAGCTCCCCTCACTCCCACATAATCGCTTTCTCATACTGCCTATTTGCTTTCATTTTTTATCTGAAAAAGTTGGGCTCCTGAATAGGCTTTAGGCTTAGCCGACAACTAAGCATTTTTGTTTAATAAAAAATTCCTTATTTTATTGACAACATTATTTTCTAATCCCGATGTTCTTCTCCAATATGCATTTATTGGGGGTTATTCTGGCATCTTAAAACCCAACACCTCTAACACCATCATTCAAATGTTAATGTGTCTTCGTCAAGAGGGCACTTACTGGCCAAAAAAGCTAAATCCTCCATTAGGCTGCATGCAAAACTCAAAAAGTTAAAATGTTTAAAATTTTCTTCCCAATTTGGAACGCCCAATTCCCAATGCGCTCCAAGTCCTCGTGGTGGCGTAGTGAGTCGCCTCAATCCAGGTGGCGGAGGACGAATCTCAGTTGCCTCCGCGTCTGAGACCGTCAATCCGCGCATCTTATCACATGACTTGTTGAGCGTGTTACCGTGGAGACGTAGTGCGTGTGGAGGCTTCACACTATTCTCCACGGCATCCACGCACAACTCGCCACACGCCACACCGAGAGCGAACCACTAATCACCACCACGAGGAGGTTACCCCATGTGACTCTACCCTCCCTAGCAACCGGGCCAATTTGGTTGCTAAGGAGACCTGGCTGGAGTCACTCAGCACGCCCTGGATTCGAACTCACGACTCCAGGTGTGGCAGCCAGATTTTAAGCTTAACACAACACCTGTTTTATTCATCTCAAGCAAGTGTTTGTCAATTTATTATTATTATTATTATTATTATTCTACAGGGAGTGCCCCACACTCAGTACAAATAATTTTAGAATATGTTTAAAACAATTATTAATTAATTACTAAAAAGGTAGTTGATAAAAAGGTCTAATGCAATATCATGTGATATTATTTGTAATATGAGAGATTTATAAACGATCTTAGTGGGCTGGACATTTTGGATACAGGAACACAAGTAGCCAATGAGGAAATTACTGAATGCATGAAAATAACTAAAAGAGATGAGCCATTTTTTCTGCACACTCCCCATGTGGGCTCGTGAAGGTATGTTGTGATTTTTCAAGCTTTATGTGACGTTCATTTGGAAAAGTTTTGCATGCAAATTATGTAATAAATCAGGAAGCAAATATTATTTATAAAAAAATAACACTGTTGCAGAACACCTATATTGCAAAATATTTAAGAACTTATGTGCAACGTTTGGCACAATGCAAAATATAAAGAGCAATGCTTTAACAACACTGTCATGGTCAACATTGAAACTATATGTTGGTGTTGTTATGCAATGTATGCACAATGAACAGATGTGTAGCATGTAATGGTCTGATGCTCCTACACAAACCGCAAGTGTCTGAAGGTGTTTTTTTGAGCAAAACATATGAGCACCTGTGACAGTGGAATTTATAGTTGTAGAGGTTAGCCACACATGTGTATCAGTAAAGGTGAAGTCGAAAAACGGTGTTTGAGACTCGTAGCAGCAGATTCAAGCAGTTGTAGATGTGTACTTGTGTTTGTGCAAAACATTCGTAACGAGCTGTAAAGTGTTAAGTTTACTCGGTTTTGTGATTTTTATTTTTCACTCTACAGTGCACAACGACAACATGTAAGTTTAAAGGTTCAGCTCTTGAAAAACTGAAGAGTTTCATGTTATGCAACTTAACACTGATTTATATATTTTTGTTCTACTGAATTGTGTTCTTTTATCATTTTCAGTATTTATACATTCATTTTGTGTGTTTATATAATCATGTTGGTAATTATGTATTGATGTTTACTCCTGTTATGACGCGATATCAGATAAATCTTTAATTTTCCCTCTCGCGCTCACGCCGCCATGTTTGAATTTATCGCAGATTTTGTTGAAAGTGAATTTCATAAAAATTCCTAAAATATTTAAACCCGTTAACATGCAAAGTAATGCTGTCAAAACTGTTTTAGAGCAATTCTACTGTGAATAAATATGTCTATAGCGAACTTATATACAGTTGAAGACTTTTGCATACATATTAGCCAAACACATTTAAACTCAGTTTTTCACAAGTCCGGACATTTAATCGTAGAAAACATTCCCTGTTTTAGGTCAGTTAGTATCAGGGGTTGTAGTGGAGGGTAAACGCCGTTTACGCGCCATTTTATTTGTGAAATAGCGTTTGCTCACATTTGAATTTAATTAATTTTAATTATCGTTTACCTACTTATTACCGCGTTCCCGGCATTGCACAGGCAGGCGAAGTATGATCGTCTGCGCATGCTCGAGTTGCGTTCCAAGAGTGCGCTGATTCATTCTATCCAACAGAAGACTCCGCTCATCCGCGTGCACGCTACACACTGACGATGTAGACCCATGGCCGTAGCCAGCTATGAGGTCTGGACCTCGGTCATTTTTTCATATTCAAAAATAAACGTTGATGCTAGCAACAGCTGAATAGATCAAATAAGCGGGTGATAGGTTAACTCCGTTAATTGTCTGCGTGCATGTATTTAGTTTGGACAGTTGGCTGGATTCTTAAGTGTCCGCAGATAGCTACTATAAGAGTGGGATGAAATGGTCCTGAAGCTGCGCAGCGCATTTACCGGGCAGAACGGAGTAAAAGCGGCGTGCTGTCCCGAGGATAACACACTGCGAGTCGCGCGCAACCCCTTTAAATTAGACACCGATTCTCTGTTATAAACTCATCGGATATGAGACACTCAAAGACTGTGCTGAAGCTAAACCAGATTAAACAGCACATAAAATTAGACTTCAGTGATTATTAAACAGGAAAACAAGCTTTTAATTCCACAAATCAGCAACATTATAGAAATATACCTGACCGTTACTATAGCAACATGAACTGTAGTAGTAACTATGCTATTTTGCCAGAAATAGTGTATATATTTGTAATAAATATTAATATTATTAGCCTACAAAAATATGAAATATTGCATATTAGGGCAATAAAAAAGTCACTTTTATTGGAGGTTGTTTTTGTTTTTTTTCTATATGTGTTTAGAATAGTTTTTTTTTATTACAAATTCCATAGATTATTTTTTATTTATGAATTTTTATTTTGTATTTTTACAAATGAATTACGTACAATAACTACATTTAACCATTGTGATATTTTTTTATTTATTATGTTTACCTGATGTGATTAACAACATGGTTACTATGCACAAACAATGGTAAATTGTTAAAAGGCAAATACAAAGCAGAATTTAACAAAAAAGCTTTAAAGTTTGGACACTCATGTATTAATTATGAAGTTATGATTTTTTTTCTCCTTGTAAATATGTGTAGTTCTAATGACCGTTAAAGGGCATATTGCAGGTTAAAAAAAAATCAAAATTAATATATAACCCTTGTATGAAAATACCATATAAAAAGATAATGCAGGATTTAAAATGTTTTAAAACGACATAAGGACACCAATTTAGTAGATGAAGTGAGTGTTTCTTTGACTGCTCATAAAAACCGCTTTTTTTCAACATTGCGTCATTTTACGTCACGAGAGGGAGTTGTGTGCTGTGCTCTGCAGCAGCTCGGTGCACAGTAGGTTGGTATTCAGTAATAGCGGTCGTGAGTCAGTGTGTTTTCGGTAGTATTTTGTATTTCAATTTATCATCGTCATGGTAAATTATTGTGTTTATTATTGAAAAAGGTGAATTAAAGGTAGCTACGCTCAGTAGCTGTTTGTTCATGTCATCTTGGACGTACAGTGACACCTAGTGGTGTGGATGCAGCATCATTCAACATCACATTAAGTTACAGATGCCATTAATTCACTATTCACAATCAACCATGAATAATTTAATCCAGGAGTGAGTGTCCAATAACAAGATGATTACTGAGAATAAGCCAGTACTATTCAGGTGGTCATGTGATTCAAAATGGCCGCCCCATGTAGAATTAAAAAGCTTTTATAAAGGTACTGATATGACTAGAGTCCTCATCTCAAGTGAATGCTCATGATTATATGTTTAAGACACGTTTCAAAATTATAATTAATTTATTCAAGGAGGAAAACTTTTAAAAAGGGGAAAAATATTACTGAGTGCACCTTTAAATGAAGAGAATATTTCAGTTAGTTGGCTAGCCACCTACAGTGTTTATGTAGCTGTACTAGCTAGCTAGTTTTATTTGTTTTAGTCAAGTGTTCAGACAATGAGGTCTGCAAGCAAATGTGATAAACTGCAAATGTTAGTTGTCACCGGTCTCATGTGTAACAGTTATGTATTGTACATTAATACATTGTTTATGATCACATATGTTATCCACACTAGCGCTCTTTAGCGCTTCAAAATACTTACTGTTACAGCACTCTACATTGCGAGTAAATTTAGCACTATGCAACCAAAATACGTCTGTTATTAGCCACTGGTAAGTACATTTTAACATTTCACTCGCCAGTGATAGAGTTGTGTGAGTTCGAGGCCCCTTGACTGAATAAAAACAGTTGATTAAGCAGCTGGATTCACCCTCGTCTTTTCCTGCATGTCTCATGCGCGCGCAGGGAAAACCGCACCGCTGACGTCACAACAGCAGCTCTCTTGAGATCGTGTGAAGATGAAACACTTCCCACGCGCTCTGATGTGCACGCGTCTACAAAGACTTGCGCAAAACTGCCGCGAAAACGTAAACAAGGTATAATCCTATTAAGGTATAACAGGACAAATAAGAGAGATATATTTGAGTTAATTAGACATATTTTGATCATTAAAATATTTTTAAAAAATTATAATTTAATTTGATTGTCATTCATACGTTTTTGAAGCCTGAAAAGGAAATCATATACCCTTATTTTATTATATGACCCAAGATAAATTTGTATAAATGACTTTGTTGTGTGCATGAAGCACACATTGTAAGTATGGTAATTAATCATCATATTCCTAAAACAGTAATCATAGTCATAATCGCAATTATTTGTTTGACAATTAATTGTCAACCAAATTTCACAATAGTGACCCCTAATTTTCATTATTAGGTTCCTACCTTGTGAATTGTTTTGTTGAAAATGTGTACGAAATTTCAAACAGTGACAAGAGCTTGTATCATTATTAAAAGTGCGATTTCATGACATCATATAAATTGATAGAATGTGAAATTTGTACAGTTTTAAAAAGCTAAAATGTGATTAAAATCATAAAGCAAAATCTAAAAAAATATTACAATATAACTATATTGCGTGAATATATATGAAGAGGACCCCTCTCTCAGTTTGCTTAATATATTTTTTAGTTACATTATGCTTACATGTCGTCAAAAGTCAAAAAAGATTTACATAATTTACATTTATGCATTTGGCAGATGCTTTTATCCAAAGTGACTTGCAGTGCACTTATTACAGGGACAACCCCTGTAACCCCTAGTGGTTGAATAGGGAACTGCAAACAAGCTATTACAAAAAGAAAGATAATTTTGGGTGTGCAGTTCCCTATTCAACCACTAGGAAATAGAGACACGAACCCAACATCATTCAATAGAGTAGGCCAGTGCACAATTTTCACAACCATTCGTTTTATCCCTAGTGGTTGAATACGGAACTGCATGTCTAAAATCACTTTTCTTTTTTTAATAGCTTTTCTGTTGAAATACATAGAGGCACTAAACCAACGTCATTTAATTGAGGAGACAGTGTGCAACTTTCTCAACCATTGGTTTTACCACTTGTGGTTGAATAGGTAACTGTATGTCCATAATCACCTTTCTTTTTGTTATGGCTTTTATGTTAAAGGAAATAGAGACAAAAACCAACGTGATTCAATAGAGGAGGACAGTGCACAATTTTCACAAACTTTTGTTTTACCCCTAGTGGTTGAATATGGAACTGCACACCCAAAATGTTATTTCTTTTTGTAATAGCTTTTTTGTTAAAAAACAGAGGCACGGAAACAACATTATTCAATAGAGGAGGACAGTGCACAACTTTCACAACCGTTCGTTTTACCCCTTGTGGTTGAATACGGAACTGCATGTCCAATATAAAACTTATTTTTGTAATAGCTTTTTTGTTAACGCACATAGAGACACGAGATCAATTTGATTCAATAGAGGAGGACAGTGCGCAACTTTCACAACCTTTTGTTTTACCCCTAGTGGTTGAATACGGAACTGCATGTCCAATATATAACTTCATTTTGTAATAGCTTTTTTGTTAAAGGAAATAGAGACACGAACCCAACGTGATTCAATTGAGGAGGACAGTGCACAATTTTCACAACCTTTTGTTTTACCCCTAGTGGTTTAATAGGGAACTGCACGGCCAAAATTATCTTGCTTTTTGTAATAGCTTTTTTGGTACACTCGCCTCGCAGACGGCGGCCGTTCACCTCGTCCGGGCGGTCGGTCTACTCCCTCCCACGGTGGACGGCAGCGGCGCTCCCCTGGGTGGATAGCAGTGTCGAGGACTCTGTGACGGGCATCCCTCCTCCTTCCCGGTTTTCGGCACTAGTGTAAAGGATTTAGATGGGCAAGGAGGAGGCGAGAACAGGCTTGACGATATAAATAATATTTTAATGGCAAACTAAAACAAAAGACAAAACACACACATGACGGACATGTCCGTAAATGATCTCTCTCTCTCTCTCGCACCACCGTCGGCCATCTGCCTTTATCCCTCTCCGAGGCTTAATTAGCCTGATAAGGGACCGGGTGTGTATAATCACAACCCAGCCCCGCCCTCCGCCCTGCCACGCAGGGTTAAGTTAAAACATTAGTATTGTTTAAAAATTAATATGACCTTGTTTTCTTTGCATTATTCGAGGTCTGAAAAAACTGCATCTTTTTTGTTATTTTGACCAGTCGTCATTTTCTGCAAATAAATGCTCTAAATGACAAAATTTTTATTTGGAATTTGGGAGAAATGTTGACAGTAATTAAACATTTTTATTTTACTCAAACACACACCTATAAATAGTAAATCCAGATAAACTGATAATTTTGCAGTGGTCTCTTTATTTTTTTTCCAAATCTGTATGTATAAATATATATATATATGTATACTGTGAATTAGTTATGCTCTGCTCTAACTAATTCACAGTATATGGACATTCATTGTTGACAATGTGTGCAAACCCTGGAGTCATGATATTCACTTACTTAACATTCAAGTACTTAACATTTTCAATATATTGGTATTTCCCAGCATTGAGATCCAAACATGGAACAAAACAAAGCTGGGTACACATATGTTGTCAACCCACCACATGACCCTACCCTGGATCAACCTGCCCCTCCAGGGTTTATGATGCCCCCTTCTTATGAAGCTGGTATGGCTTATGGAGTATTGGGAGCAGGCGCACCTGTTGGCGCACCTGTTGGTGTCCCATATCCACCACCAAATGCTGTTGGGTATCCTATGTACGGACAGGGGGTACATGGATATATACAAACACCATATCCTCAAGCAGATCCGTATATTCCCGGTCCTTACAGCACTGGGCCTTATACACAACAAGCTGCATATGGTAAGAAGCACTCTAATCCTGCATGAGGGACTTTTAATATAGATTAAATGTTAAAATAAGGTAATATCTCACCTCTTTTGTTTTGTAGAAGAGCCAGTGAGCGTGCCAGTGCAAATTGAGCCACCTCCAGAATGTGAAAACGAACCGATTACGATCTGTGGATTTGATGACAAAACCATCAGATGCGTGTTCATTCGAAAGGTAATCGATTATTATTATATAACTATATCTAGTGATTTTTTTCTGGAAATGTAAGCGCATCGTAGTTCTAGCGGGACGACTAGCAGTTGTACATCATCGCACCATTAGCTGGGTAACTCCTAGCCAATCACATGTAAGCCATTGCTATATAAGTCACAATCTATCACATTGCTGTTTCAGTGTGCTAACACAGCAATCTTCAACAGCTACCACTCCACGACGAGTCAATACCCGCTCAGGACATAGATTTCATCCCGTGCTCCTTACCTCATGTCCAGGGTCAAACAGCTCCAGCTCCTGTGTACACGAGCTTCAATGGGATAGCTGCCCGCTCTGAAGAATTATAGAAATGCTAGCCGACAAAGGCATCTCCATCGATCGCAATCTCTCTAGGTCTCAGGTGAATCACATTCTGGGAACCGTACCTTCTCTCCATCACAACGCAGTCACGTCTTCTCAACTCTCTGCCCCTGATTCAAAAACTGCGGGGCGTAAGCGCTCCGCTAAGTCCGGAACCCCGGTCATCTCACAGTCACGTCAGAGACTTCCCTCAGGTCAATCCTCAGCATCTACATCAACCGGAATTCTCGACCCATTGCTAGAAGCCTTAAGATCAATCACCGAGTCAGTTAAAAATATAGATTCCAGACTTTTACTCCTCGAATTTTTGCAACTTTCCTTATCTCCAGCTCCAGCACAGACAGTCACTCACCCCGTAGCTGTTTTAGCTAGCCCTCCCCTCATGCACGCTGCTCCTGACTTCTCCTTGGCAAGCTCCTCCCCCGCTCACATGTCAGGTATTTGTTTCGTTTCACACGCTGCAGTAAAGGTATCGTCAGTGCTCGGAGCTCAAATCATCAAAGGTAAAGACGTAAATTTAGCGTCTCTTTTGCTTCCCTCCCCCGCATGCGATCGTCAAATTGTGGATTGCGGTGACGTGTCAGTGGCTCTCAAGTCTTCAGATCCCAGACTGTTGCGCAAGCTCCCTGTAAAGGGATTTAGAAGGGCAAGGAGGAGGCAAGAACCGGCTTGACAATATAAATATTATTTTAATGATAAACCAAAACAAAAGACACAAACACACACATGATGGACATGTCCATAAACGATCTCTCTCTCCCGCACCACTGTCTGCAATTGGCCTTTATCCCTCTCCGAGGCTCAATTACCCCGATAAGGGACCGGGTGTGTATAATCACGACCCGGCCCCACCCTCCGCCCTGCCACATTCCTCCCTCGTTCTCTCAGGCTGGGGAGCCCCCGGCATGACGTACACCCCCCCCCCCCCCCCTTTCCCTGGCGCCCCGTCTGCCGGCACGTCATCCCCATCTACCTGGATGAGGGAGGGGACAAGGGGAGGGAAACAGAAATAATTAAACTGGGTGGGTGGGTACTTCCTGTAACAGTGTAGTACCCCCCAAAAAAACACTGTAAAATTTAAAAAAGAGGGAAAAGGCCAACGCGGAGCGTCAGTGAGAGAGAGAGAGGAGAGAGAGAGATGGAAAAAAAAGAAACTTACCAGTTATCTGATACACCTCCACCCTCGCAGACAGAACGCTCCCCTGCATTTCCAGCGACTCATAGGGACACTCCTCCGCCCCTGGCAGCGGCCCTACCACTCCAGGCGGTCGGGGAGTCATTTCCCTCCTCCCCTCGTGGACGGCGTTCTTCTTTTGACCACTCCGCATTTCTGGGGGATGACAGGGCTCTCCTCCACCCCTAGCAGTGGCTCCATCACTCCAGGCATTCGGGGAGTCCAGTCCCCACTCGCCTCGTGGACGGCGGCCGTTCACCGCATCCGGGCGGTCAGGCTACTCCATCCCCCGGCGGACGGCAGCGTCGGGGACTCCGCGACGGGCATCCCTCCTCCTTCCCGGGTTTTGGCACCAGTGTAAAGGGATTTAGAAGGGCAAGGAAGAGGCGAGAACCGGCTTGAAACTAAAACAAAAGACACAAACACACACTCATGACAGACATGTCCGTAAATGATCTCTCTCTCACGCTACCACCGTCTGCCATCGGCCTTTATCCCTCTCCGAGGCTCAATTAGCCTGATAAGGGACCGGGTGTGTATAATCACGACCCAACCCTGCCCTCCGCTCTGTCACACTCCCCTTTCACAAATTCATCATCATTTTTAGCATTTATAGAGACATTCTCTGCAGTGCCTTCCCTGAGCGCAGAGAAGAACTAGAGTCTTACCTCACATTGATCGCCGATTTCAATCAGCAATATGGCGGCACGCTCTTCTACTAATATCATAAATCATTTTCAGCTAAATCCGCCATGTACATCTCCCAGTTTAATAAAATGCTCATCAGACATTTCGGGGGGCACCGAGCGCTCACCTGCGCCATATGCAGATTTTTCAAGGAAATTCTAACCCACCATCCCTCCACCTCAGTCAATGATCTTGTTCTTTCGCATTACCTTTCTACTCATCCCGACCCCATTTTCGTCGATTTTCTGTGAAGTGGTTTGACACAGGGATTTCGGGTCTGCGTTCTCTTCCCCCTATCACACACGCATGTATTAAAAAATCTCCAGTCAGCATCGGCAGAACTTTCAATTGTGTCTTAATTGCTGGCAAAAGAATTAAGTAAAGGATATCTTATTGGCCCTTTCAGGTCTCCTCCCTTCTGTCCTTTCAGGATAAATCCTATCAGCTTAGCCACTCAAATATTCAGGCAAGAAAAGGTTGATTTTCGATATGTCCGCGATCAGGACATGTGGTAAGCGTGAACGACATGATTCCTCTAGAGCTGTTTTCTCTTTTCTATGCCTCAGTCAATCATGTCATTCAATTAATCACCAAGGCCGGGCATGGCACCCTCCTCGCTAAAGCAGATATCATAGACGCCTTCAAAATCATGCCCATCCACCCTGCCTACTGGCCCATTTTTCTGTTTATCTCGCTATCGGAAGGCCTATCCTGGATCCTTCTCAATTATTTTAAGCTCCCCTTCGTCAATCAATCAATCACCTTGTTTTTTGTGACATTTCTGCAGTCGTCACCATAATTAATAAAGGCTGTTCCTACTCCAGCCTCATCGTGTCCCTTATAAGACGTCTGACATGGCAGAGCATTTCCTGCTATTTTATTATCTCAGCCAGACACATTCCCGTGTTTTTTAATGTAATCGCTAACTCACTCTCTCGTTTTTGCTTCCAGGAGTTCCACAGACTATGCCACTCTGCCAGCATAAAACCCATAACCTGCCTACCCCTCTCAGACCTCCTGCTGGATTAAGCCCCTCTCTTATTCAATTTCATGCCAGATGCCACTCTCCTGACACCCCCAGCATTTTCTCCAATCCCTCCATTCGACTGCTACTTAAAGGAGTCCAAAAATGCCACCCCTCCCTCCCCAACAAGAGGTTACCTATCACTTCAGACATCCTTCACCTCATGATTTCCTCACTCAGATCAGTGCCCATTTTATAACCCATTTTGCCCCTTCACCTCTATGGTTAAATACCTGCAAACTCGTTCACATTTTGCTGCCGACTCTCCCCTCTTCATCACTCAATTGCTACCCCCCATGTTGCTCTACTGATTCAGAAACCACCTCACCGCAACCCTCAAACACTGTGGTCTCTCCCCTCTTTTGTGTTGGTGTTCTTCCAGATCTGAAGACCCACAGAGGTTTGCAGTTCAATGTAAGTGCAGCATAGTTCTAGCAGGAAGACTAGCAGCTGTACATCATCGCACTATTAGCTGGGTAATTCCCTGCCAATCACATGTAAGCCATTGCTTTATAAGTCTGCTCACAAGCTATCATATTGCTGTTTCAGTGTGCTAATGCAGCAACCTCCACCACCCCACCACCACCAGTTGAGTCCCGTCCTGCACAGGGGTAGGTTCCCGCCCCTGCCTCCTATCTCCAGCAGTATATGATGGTTCTGAGTACTACAACTTCGGACTGGCAGACGGGGCCTACGCCAAAGAGAGACATTACTTTTCTGTTTTATATTCATCAAATAAATTTCATCTTCAATTTCACTCAAGTCTGCGAGTCTTCCTGATAGAAGTGCTTTCATTCCTGCAGGAGAGGTTGGAGGGGAGACTGTCCCCCTCCACCTTGAAGGTGTACGTTGCTGCCTTCACAGCTCACCACGACGCAGTAGACGGCAAGTCCCTTGGTAAGCAAGACTTGATTATCAGGTTCCCTAGAGGCACCAGGAAGCTGAACCCCGGCCAAGCCTGTTCCCCTCCTGGGATCTCTCAGTGGTCCTCTTAGGCCTGCAGAGACCCCCCTTCGAGCCACTTGACTCAGTCGAACTCAAGACCCTCTCCTTGAAGACGGTCCTCCTAATCATGCTCGCTTCCATTAAGAGGGTTGGAGACCTGCAAGTGTTCTCTGTTAGCGACACTTGCCTGGAGTTCGGTCTGGCAGATGCTCATGTCATCCTAAGACCGCGACCAGGCTATGTGCCCAAGGTTCCTACGACCCTGTTTTGGGACCAGGTCGTGAACCTGCAAGTGAAGCCGTCTCCAAACAGAGGTTAGCTCACTGGGTCGTTGACGCTATTGCACTAGCCTATCACACCCAGGCCATGCCCGCCCCCTTGCGGGTTCGAGCACACACTACAAGGAGTGTAGCATCCTCGTGGGCACTGGCCCATGGCACATCCCTAGCTGCAGAGCAGTGGGCTGGGCAACACCCAACACCTTTGCTAGGTTCTACAACCTCAGGGTTGAGCCGGTCTTGTCCCGTGTTTTGTCAGGTCCGAGCCCGTAGAACTTGGTAACACGGAACAACCGACCGGGTGTTCCGCTTGCACTTGCACCCTTCAACAAGTTGATCCAGTGCGCCTTCTCTCCCAGGTTAGCCACTAAACTCACTTCCTGGAAGTTTTTTCCTCCCTGGCTCTCTGGCCGGCGAGTTCAGCGGAGAAATTCGCAGCCAGACCACCAAGAGTTAAGTGCTCCGTGTTGGGCTTGGGAACCCACAGGCATAGTTCCCACTTCAGGCAACTCCCTGTGATGTATTTTCCGTGGTACGGTCCCCCGACTCGGTGGATCCGCGTCTCTCTTGGGCAGGCCCTCCTGCCTCCTTGGTCGTCATGTCTATAGCAACTCCTCCCTTGCCAGGCAGGATCTACCAATGCACCATGTCCACGGGCAGCTTGACAACCCCCTGTGTGTATTGGCCACTAATTTCCTCCCCCCAGTCTGGGTAGGTCGTGGTCTCCGCAGAGCCTTTTCCCCCTGAAAGAATAGGAACGGAAAAGGACGCCCTCCCCAACGCATCTATAGTGTTGAGATAGCCCCAGCCACTTTTTAACTCTATGACGAGAAACATAGAGAGAGAGAAAAGGCTGCGGCTGGCTATCTTGCTCCCACAGGTCACTGCCTTCCCATGTGGGTACTGGGAACCTAAGAGCGGTTATGACACTTTTTGGGTGCGTTGGGGAGGGTTACGTGCGGCGACACTGCTGCTTCTAGCACGCGACAAGCCTGCTTGCGCCTGTCTCAGCAGTTCACGTAACACGGTTTAGTGCATGGCGTTTTTATACGGGACCCCTTGTGTCACTTCATTCGACACGACATCGAGTGAGTGACAGAAGGGGAACGTCATGGTTACTGTCATAACCTCCATTCCCCGAGGGAGGGAACGAGACGTTGTGTCCCCCTTGCCATGACACTATTGCTAACACTGTAACGTCACTTCATTTGACACAACGTCTCGTTCCCTCCCTCAGGGAACGGAGGTTACGACCGTAACCATTACATTTTTACTCATCAAGTAAATGTAATCTTAAATTTCACTCAAGTCTGTGAGACTTCCTGATAGAAATGTAAGTGCAGCGTAGTTCTAGCGGGAAGTCTAGCAGCTGTACATCATCGCACCATTAGCTGGGTAACTCCTAGCCAATCACATGTAAGCCATTGCTTTATAAGTCTGCTCACAATCGATCACATTGCTGTTTCAGTGTGCTAACACGGCAACCTCCACCACCCCACCACCACCAGTTGAGTCCTGTCCTGCATGGGGGTAGGCTCCTCGCCCCTGCCTCCTATCTCCAGCAGGATATGACAGTTCCGAGTACAACTTCCTCAGACCGCCAAACCGGGCCTACGCCAAAGAGAGACATTATTGTTCTGTTTTATATTCATCAAATAAATGTCATCTTAAATTTCACTCAAGTCTGTGAGTCTTTCTGATAGAAATTATTATATCTTCATGCACCAACCCAATGATTACAAAATTAGTAATAAGTATTTTACTAATCTTTCTTCTTTATTTGTTTACTAGGTCTTTGCATTGTTGAGTTTGCAGCTGGCAGTGACGTGTGGCTTTGTGGCTGTCTTCACATTTGAGCGACACACTAAACAGTTTATACAGAAGAATAAGTGGACTTACTTGCTCGGCTATGCAGTATTCATTGTACCATACTTTGCCATCGTCTCCTGTGGAAAGTTTCGCAGAAAGCATCCATGGAACCTCATTGCCTTGGTGAATCTTTGATCTCAACCCATTTTACTTCCATAATCTGCTGTATTTCTAAGTCAAACTTTGCAAACTACACGTTACAACTATATGACTTTGGAATAGTGTGCACCAGTGAATCGTGCACAATAAGACCGTGAGCACGCATCGAGAAAGTAAATATGTGCATATATTTATTTTAAATAGAGGTTGACCGATTGCGAATTTTGCAGATACCGATAACAACAGTGGTGGAAAGGTCTGATAACCTATTTATCGTCTGATGGTTTTTTAAAAATCGATTTCTAGAATGATAAAAAATAATTTGTCTTTCCTTGCTATGACGGGCACAGACATTGAGGCCCAAAATGAATGAAACCCCCAAAGTAGTTTATTGTGCAACCAAAATCCCAATAATAACCAGGAAGATTAAGCTGCCTAACACGGTACTTTGAACAATAAACAAGCACGAAATCACCAGATGAGGTACATTTATGAGAAATAATAATAATAAAACTATCAGTATTGATTTTAAAATCGATATATCGTCTACCTCTAATTTTAACACTTGAATGCAGTTCCACGTCAGTCTGACCCTTTTAAAATTTTAAGACCGATTTACATCAACTTAACTTGATTTCATTTTAAATTAAAATGATTTAATTTATTAATCTGAAACTTCATGACACCCTCCAAAGAGGTGATCTGGAAATGAAAATGTTGAAATGCTTATTTTCATGTATTTAAAAAAATAGTAACAATAAGTTGTTGCGGGTCAGTTTGACCCGGTACGTATAAAGGCTCATGAGAAATCTGTAATATGCCAGACAATTTGTAATGCAGTGTCAAAACATTATCAAAATGACACCAGAGCCTAGAACTGTTTGAAAACAATAGAAACCAATATCAGTATGATATATGTCATGTGTATTTTGTTGGTTCATGTTTTTCATGTCTTTTATTTTAAAATTCTAGTTCCTGTTTCATGTCATGTGGTTCACTTGTCATGTTTTCCCTCCCTTTTCATGTGTCTTGTTTTCATTGGTTGATTGTCTTGTTATCTTGTTTAGAGTTCTTTGTGTTTATTGGTTATCTTTGTCATGTGTTCTCCCATGTTAATGCATTTAGCCCTCATGGTTTCCATTGTCAGGGATTGTTGTATTCAACTTTGGTTGTGTTTTCAAGTTTATGTCAAGTCTAGTTATGCCAAGCCAAGTTTATGTTATGTCAAGTTAATGTTTATATTTATGATTGTAGTTAGTGTGTACAGAATTCTCTATGTTTGTTCTTTTAATGGAGAGGAGCACAGAATAAGCGCTAGGCGGAGTTAAGATATACGCTACTACCGTTGATACGGAAATTGTGTATTCAGTGATTGAGTGTAGCGCCATACTGTTGCATCAGCCATTCTGACTGGAAGATTCTGTGGATTGCTTGTGTTTTAGGGACATTGTATGAGTAACAGACAAAGTAAGATTACTGTTATTTACTTTATTATGTTATATATTGTCTGAGTATACTCTAGAGATACTCTTTGTAAGTTCAGTTCATTTATATCAGTGTGATCGGTTTATCACGCTTGAGTTAAGTGACGTAATGCACAATGTTGATCATCTGAGGAGTTATTAAATGTAATATAGCGATTATTATAGATTGTATATGATGTCAACATCAGAGCGATCATTAAAGGAATATATTATCTATCAGTGACTCCGGTCAGTGCATACCGATCTAGTAATTCAAACCTAATTTGGAACATGGTCCTTCGAGCCGGATGCTGACTACCACCGATATGTCATTGCATAATAATAATCCCTCCTGTTCAGATCATCCAGTTGGAAGACCAGTGAGACAAAGTAAACTTCCTAAGCATATGGAGGATTATGTTATGGATAGTAATCTTACAAAATTAACTAGTACCCTATCATGCTCACTAAATGCACAGTCAGTGACTTCTGTAACGAACAGAGCTGTAGACAGTACAGTAGCTTCTCCAACTAGTATGTCTCCTTCAGCACATGAAGCAGAGCAAGTCCAGTCAAAGGATATAATGTCACTGAGAGAACTGAAGAAGAATATTGTTGCTGCTGAGGAGGAATCAACAACTGAGATTGCACAGCTAACGAGCAGACTGTCTCTTTATGAGAACAGGCGACGGCGTCGACAGGGTATGTTAAAACGTATTAATGCATTCCTATAGGAGGAGGAAACAGACAACCACTCAATCCAAGAAGGAGAATTCTACAAGGAGGACTACTCCCAAGAATACCATATGAATATAATTCACCTCCTAAGCTTAGAAGGTCCTTAGGACCAGAGAATGCTGCTCATTCGACTCAGCAAGAATGGGCCATCAATCATCCAACTGCAGCAAATACGATGCAACACTCGGTAGATCCAGTTTATACCGACTGTCAGCCCAGTTATCTTGGTGCATACGCAGCAGAGCATCATTATCCTGATGCACCTGGCCATCAGTACTTCTATACCAGACTTTGCAGTAGACAGTGAAAGAGATTTTGCCAATTTAAAACTAGCTTTGGATAATCTACTCAAACCTCATTCTGAGCTGTCAGAGAAATAGAAGTACCACGTGCTGCTTGAACATCTTAAGCTTCCAGAAGCTCAAATGATAGGCCAGTCTTGTCAACATGAAGCTCGACATACATACAGCAGCGATGCAGGCTTTACAGTTACACTATGGTCAGCGACATCAATTAGCGCAGAGTGAAATAGTAGCCATACTTAATGCTCCAGATGTGAAAGTCAGTGATGCTAGTAGTTTTCAGTCATTCGCATTAAGAATGAATCTCCTTGTGAGCATATTATTGTCTCTAGAAGGACCAAGGGGCATTGAGCTCAATTGTTGTTCACACGTAGACAGGCTACTTAGCAAACTCCCAAAGTATCTCAGAGATAATTTCATTGAGTTCTTACAGCTACAAGGCAAGTTGAATGTCTCCAGCCTCAACCCGTATAACCTTCAAGACTTTTCTGGTTGGCTGCAAGGTAAAGCACAACAACAGTGTCTATCCAGTAGACTAGTTGAACGTTATCAGAAAGAGAGATCTTCCTATCCGATATATGGGAAGGCCCTAACTCGACTCAAAGGACAGATACATCAGTCTATCATGGTGTAGAACCTCAGAATGCTAAGGCGCCCAAACAAAGATCTCAGTCTTCTCAATAGAGAAAATCCAAAGTGCACTGTTTGTTCTGTCGTAGCAAAGAGCATTACATAACACAGTGCAAAGAAATGAATGATCAATGTACAGACAGCCTCATGCAATGGATAGCAGAGGGAGAACGATGTTGGAAATGCGGCCATTCCCACAGTCCAGAGGACTGTACTCTAAAGAAACCATGTGGAATCTGTGGAAAGATACATGGAGTCCTCCATGGAGTCTCTGAACGGCGAGACAAAGTGAAACCAATCAATGCAATGAACAGTCAGATCTATCTTACACCTTCAATTCTCTCAAGTCGAGTGTTACTGAAAGTTTTACAAGTGTTCCTGCACAATAAGGACATAACAATTGAGACCTTTGCAATATTGGATGAGGGTGCAGAGCATACAATGCTGTTACCTGCTGCTGCTCGACAGCTTCAGCTAAAAGGTAAAGAGGAAACTCGAGATTTACGAATTATCCGTCCTGATGTCACATTACTCAATGGCTCAGTTGTCACTTTCGAAGTGTCCTCTAAGGTCAATCCAAGACTCTTCAAGGCCCTGAAAGTCTTCCAAATGGAGCAACCACCAGTCATCAGAGTTATTTCGTTACAGCATCAGCAGCGTATGATACTCTCTATAGAGACGTGGAACGATTGTGGCAACACCTTACCGCAGTGAAAAGCTGTTGACTCATTCTAGAGAGGACCAAGTGTCTATTAGTATCCTAGAGAGCAAAACTTGTAGGGTGTTAGTTGATGGAGTTCATCGTTATGCCACCCTTCTCTTATGGTCTAGAGATTCCCCCAAACTGAGAGCTCCTCAGGAGTCAGTGCTAGCTAATCTCCGTAGTATGGAAAAGAGACTCATAAATCAGCCACAAAGGGCATAAAGAATCTAATGAGTCTTGGTATCTACCGCATCATCTCGTCTACCATAACGGGAAGGCACATATAGTGTTCAATTGTTCCTACGTTTACAAGGGTACTTCCCTCAATGAGCAGCTCTTGCCAGGACCAAACCTTGGACCGTCCCTCCTTGGTGTCCTTTTGCGATTTCAAAGGCAACAAGTTGCAATAAGTGGAGACATCAGAGGTATGTTTCATCAGGTTCGCCTGTTATCTAAAGACAAACCCTTATTAAGATTTATTTGGCGGGATTTGCAACAAGAGATCCCACCAAAAATATACGAATGGCAGGTGCTGCCGTTCGGAACAACCAGTAGCCCTTGCTGTGCCATTTATGCATTACAGAAGCACATCAAAGAGCATCCACACAGCACTCCTGATCTTATCCAGTCAGTTGAATCCAATTTCTATGTTGATAATTGTCTGGAAAGCTTCCTTACAGAGTCAGCAGCTAAGACAAAATGGATGACTTGCGTGCACTTCTGGCGGATGGTGGATTTGAAATTAGACAATGGGCTAGCAATCACTCATCAGTAGTGGCTCACTTACCACCCAACGATAGATCCCAGGACATGGAACTATGGTTAGAACACAATGGGGGTGATCCTTGAGAACACACACTAGGACTTTGTTTGGAATTGTGGGACAGATACTCTAGGTTACAGATACCGACCTATCGAGCATTCAACTTTGACAATGCGTACAGTTTATAGAGTACTTGCAAGTCAATATGACCCTTTGGGTTTTATCATGCCTTACACAACTAGGGCCAAGATTCTCATACAGCAGTTATGGTCTAAGAGAAGAGACTGGGATGATTCAGATCTCCCTGCAGATCTGCATGAGTCTTGGAACGAATGGGAGAGCGAATTACCTCACCTCAGTGCGGTATTGATCCCACGTTGATATGTCCCTGATGTGATGGATAAAACAGGGATTGAACATCACCTTCATGTTTTCTGTGATGCATCAGAGAGGGCTTATGGAGCAGTAGCATACCCCTCTACAGCTCACGAGAGTGTCACTAATGTTTCATTCTTCATGGCCAGATTAAAGGTGGCCCCTAAACATCAACAGACCATACCACGATTGGAGTTGTGTGCAGCACTAGCTGGAGCACAGCTGGCGAGATTAATCCAGACAGAATTGTCATCTTTCTTACAACCGACCACACTATGGACAGATTCAACAACTGTTCTAGAATGGTTACAGTCGGAGTCATGCCCGGTTTAAGGTGTTTGTCAGCACGCGTATATCGGAAATACAGGAGCTAACAGATCTGCAATCATGGCGATATGTCGACTCACTAAACAATCCGGCTGATGATTTGACACGTGATAAGAAGATTCTAGAGCTTACTAGACCCAGTAGATAGAGTAAAGGCCCATCCTTCCTTTCACAAGATTCAGATAAGTGGCCTAAGAGACCAAACACTGCTCAGCTACCTAAACAGGGCCGGATTAACCATTAGGGCAACTGGTCACTTGCCCAGGGGCACAGGACATCTAAGGGGCCCTGGGCACCGTCAAATATTATGTTAAATGACTTTATGAACGCAGTCCTCCTAGTTATATGCAGATTTTTGAAACCCGTTCGATCAAAATATTATGTTAAATCACGTCAAAAACAGTGTCTGTACCTTCCTGTGCAGCGAGCGCAGGCGCGGGCGTGGGTGCGTCAACTCAAGTCATGTCACGTGACTTCACACGCTGACATTTGAAATCGGTGGGAAGATGGAGAAACAGTTAAGCGGGAGCGCTAAGAGAAAAGGAACTGAAATTAGTCGACAATTTGAAAAATATTCCAAAAATAGCTACTTTTTTACTTCAAATCAGAGAAAAGGCGATGATAGCGCTGAAATCCTTCCTTCACCTGTGGCCGTGGAAACAGCTTACGACGACGTTAACGTTATTGCTGCCACCAGTGTGGAAGCTAGCAGTAAAAACAGCAAAGAGCAATGCCGACAACATGCCTTCATCAGTGGATTTAGCGATTGGAAACACTCTGAGAGGATCGGGGATCATGAAACAAGTTTGGAACATAGACAGAATATGTTGTCTTTAATGCAAAGATCCAAAGTAGTTTGCAGAGTGGATGCAGCACTTGGGAATTATCTGGGGATAATGGAGCTTATTGCAAATTTCGACCCATTTTTAAAGGACCACCTTGTGAAGCATGGCAACAAGGGGAAAGGTAAGCCCTCATATCTATCCTCCACTGTGTGTGATGAGTTTATTGCATTAATGGGTGAGAAAACAAAGCAAGTCATTGCAGATGAAATTAAGCAGGCAAAATATCGTGTTTTGTTTAAATTAATTTATAAATGAAATAATTAAAAAGGGAAGAAAAAAATAGAAATACACATCTAAATTAAATGAATGAACAAAAAGTAATGTGGGAAATATGCTTTAAAGACTGGGCAAAATAGGGATGAATTAAAAAAAATCTGTCAATGAGTTGCTGACGTGCACGAACACCAGCATGTACTGGGCATTTCTAGCGGACCTCCTTCCCTGATCTTTGAACACCTCTGGGTGCAGTTAGTTTGCAATGTCCTCCCAGATGTTTTGTTTTTCCTTATTTGTATGGTGTCCTTTAAATCTGTTAAAAATCTATCTCCTCTAAAAGGACATTAATTTTATCTTTTTGAAAGTTATCTTCTCTTGTTTTTTTTTGTTTTTTTTGTTCATCCATTTTGTCAGTGCTTCTGCCTGTATAGGTGCTTAATATAGACTTGTCTTGATTTCTAATCCACAACAAATGACGATTATTAGGTTAAACGTTCAGAATACGATTCCAGCACTTCGCGAATGGACAGCGACGCTTAAGTAGCACGTAGAGCGCGTTCTCGAGTGTCCATGTTAACTGCATTTTTGGGAAACACGCGTGGAATTGCGGTGAGCGTTCGTAACCTTGCATGTAGAGAGGGCTCTTAAGAGCTAAGATACATCGTTATCGGGAAACCCAGTCCTGATTTGTTAGTTTAGAGGCTATATGCTCTTGGTGATAGCGACTTTGCGTGGTGGGACGGGAGGGGGGCCCTTGAGTCTTGTTGCCCAGGGCACAGGAAATTATTAATCCGGCCCTGTACCTAAATCCAATGAGATTAAAAGTCTGACATTCTATAGTTTAGCATCTGTGTCACCACATAATGATATTCCAGATGCAAATTAGTTTGCTTCATGGAAAGAGCTAATTGAAGCTGAACATCAGCAATGTCACGGGGCGGCAGAGCCAAATTGGACTCAGTTAAATAACAGTTACTGTGAAGCCATAGCTACTCTCTGTAGCCTGACAAGCACAGAGCTTCCCAGAAGAGCTCACTTCTCTTAGGGCAGGTCAATCAGTTCATGTTAGTAGTAGAATTAGGGATCTAGCCCCAGAGCTGGATCAAACAACAGGTCTTATCAGAGTAGGTGGAAGGCTACGGCAGTTGCAGTAGATTAGTGGCTTTGAGATTCACCCCATTGTACTTGATTCTCATCACCCTGCTACAGTACTTTTAATTAAAGACTATGACGAACGTCTGTTACATCCTGGCTCTGAGAGACTATTTGCAGAAATCAAGAGACAGTATTGGATCTTGAGGGGTCGACAGGCCATTAAAAAGTACCAACTTCATTGCCCAGAGTGTCAAAGATGGAGAGCACAGCCTAAGGTTCCTCAAATGGCAGATTTGCCATCGGCTCACCTCCGTATCTTCTGCCCAACTTTCTTTTCAACAGGCATTGACTGTTTCAGGCCATTCATTGCTAAGATTGGCAGATGTACTGAAATACGTTGTGGGGTGATATTTAAGTGTTTAACGACACGTGCAGTTCATTTGGATCTCCTCAATTCAATGGACACAGATGCCTTCTTACTAGCCCTTCGCAGATTCATTGCTCTGCGAGGCAAACCAGCAGAAATAATTTCAGATTGAGGTACAAATTTCAGAGGTGCTGACAGAGAGCTCTAAACAGCTTTCGAGCAAATGGAGCCACAGCTTCAACAGCAAGTGGCAATCTATCAAATTGAGTTCAAATTCAATCCCCCTAATGCTCCACACTTCAGAGGAGCATGGGAGAGGGAGATTCGTTCAATCAAGTATGCCCTCCAAGTTGCAGTGGGAACTCAATCATTGTCAAAGGACATACTTCACACCATCCTAATTGAGGTGGAAGGTATTCTCAATTCCAAGCCACTAGGATACGTTTCAGCTGACGTAGCTAATCCTGACCCTATCACTCCTAATATGCTTCTTATGGGGCGGCAGGATGCTTCCTTACCTCAAGCTGTTAATGCTCCTGAGACCATAGGACACCGTCGATGGCGACATTGTCAGTACTTGATAGATCAGTTCTGGATTCGTTACCTACAAAACTACCTGCCAACACTTCAGTCCCGCTGCAAATGGCAGCAATCGGCAGGGTCCCTTACGCTGGACACAGTAGTAATGATAGTTGATCCTAACCTACCACGAGCCCAATGGCCTGTAGGTCAAGTGGTGAAGCTCATGCCAAGTAGAGATATGTGCATACGAGCTGCTGAGGTTCAAGTGAAGGATAAATTCTACACACGTCCTGTAGCCCGCCTTATCCCACTTCCAGGACTCCCAGATAATACAGAGAATTCACAACCATAAGAATTCTATTAATCTACACATCTGTTACTCAAATGTGGGGGCGGCTGTACAGAATTCTCTATGTTTGTTCTTTTAATGGAGAGGAGCACAGAATAAGCGCTAGGCGGAGTTAAGATATACGCTACTACCGTTGATACGGAAATTGTGTATTCAGTGATTGAGTGTAGCGCCATACTGTTGCATCAGCCATTCTGACTGGAAGATTCTGTGGATTGCTTGTGTTTTAGGGACATTGTATGAGTAACAGACAAAGTAAGATTACTGTTATTTACTTTATTATGTTATATATTGTCTGAGTATACTCTAGAGATACTCTTTGTAAGTTCAGTTCATTTATATCAGCGTGATCGGTTTATCACGCTTGAGTTAAGTGACGTAATGCACAATGTTGATCATCTGAGGAGTTATTAAATGTAATATAGCGATTATTATAGATTGTATATGAGAAGATAATGCTCTAGAACACTGAGTTATGTTATTTACATTCAATGTGTGTAAATGATGACACTTTAGTAATACTTTGCTATTTGTCTATTGTCTATTGTTCTAGAAACCTTACATATGTCCTTCTTACATATGCATCTTCATATGTCAACATCAGAGCGATCATTAAAGGAATATATTATCTATCAGTGACTCCGAGTTTTCTAACAGGAACACTGTGGCGGTCAGTGCATACCGATCTAGTAATTCAAACCTACTTTGGAACATAGTGTTTTGGATACACTGTTGGAATAAATTTGCACTTGGGTTCTTTAATTCTTCAACATCGTCTTTGTCAATGCCAGTGCCAGCAGCAACGTTGCAATATATCAATTATGATTGGAACAAATGTGTTTGTTACCTGACCCACACACAACCTAAATTTAACTCACACATACCCATCCACCCAAAGCATGCACATGCAAACAAACACACATACATACATAAATTGTCTTGTTTAAAAACAATGGGAGTCAGTGGAAACAAATGGGTAAATTGGGAGCAATTGTGTGTGTGTGTCTGTGTGTTTGTATGTGTGTGTGTGTGTGTTTATGGTTAAAAAAAATACCTGACACACACATACTCACACACCCACATCTAGCCACCAATCCACATGCACACACACACACATACATAAATACGTACTGTACATAAACATTCTAATGTAAATTTGGAGCATTTACTTTATATAAAATTAAAACATTTTAAGTTTATAAATTATTGATGATATTGATGATTGTGGGAGAAATTTGCAAATTGTGGCCGCTGAACTGCGATTTAACAAACCGCGTCAATTTGACCCGCTAAGTGCTATAGAGTTACTTGATTGCCAACTGCATGGAAGGGTTAAGCATGTTACAAGAATAACATGTATGCTGACTGATTTCTCTCATTTCAGACCGTTCTGACTCTTGCCATGTCCTACATGACTGGTGTGATCTCCAGCTTCTACAATACAGACGCCGTTTTGATGGCTGTTGGTATCACGGTGGTGGTTTGCTTTACAGTGGTAGTGTTCTCTATGCAGGTCAGTATTCATCTCGCTTCATACCTACTGTAATGATAATAATAATAATAATAATAATTCCTTACATTTATATAGCATTTTTTAGGCATTCATAGTGCTTTACTTAGTATAGGAGGAGTCTCCTCAACCACCACCAGTGTGCAGCGATGGCAGCCATAGTGCGCCAGAACGTCCACCACACACCAGCTATTGGTGCAGAGGAGAGAGTAGAGTTATAGAGCCAGTTAATTGATGGAGATTATTAGGAGGCCATGATTGAGAAGTGCCAATCAAGGGAATTTGGCTAGGACACTGGGGTGAGTAGAGGATAAGGATCAAGAACCGGTTCTTTCTAATATCTGGTTCCATTAAAAAAGATACAAAATGGCGGCCTGGGTAGCTCAGCGAGTATTGACGCTGACTATCACCCATGGAGTCGCGAGTTCAAATCCAGGGCGTGCTGAGTGACTCCAGCCAGGTCTCCTAAGCAATCAAATTTGCCCATTTGCTAGGGAGGGTAGAGTCACATGGGGTAACCTCCTCATGGTTGCCATAATGTGGTTCTCGCTCTCGGTGGGGCGTGTGGTGAGTTGTGCATGGATGCCGTGGAGAACAGTGTGGGCCTCCACACAGCGGTAACGCGCTCAATGTGCCATGTGATAAAATGCACGGATTGACGTCTCAGACCCATGGAGATTCGTCCTCCGCCACCCATCTAACTCTATCATACACATTGGGGGGAAGGTGTTCTTTTCCTTTCCTATTCTTTCAGGGGTAAAAGACCCCGCGGAGACGACATCCTGTCCAAAAGGGGAGGTCAACATGTGGCAATGCGACACATGGGCTCAGCAGCCGCACATGGAAGAGGCGCGGTGGTGGAAACTCTACAAACACAGTGACCGGGTGCAGAGAGAGCTCTGCCCAAGCTCCCGCTCACAGAGACACCGTATCATGGTATATACATCACAGGGGTTACCGGAGTAATCGGCACCTGTGGAGCACCTATCCCAGTACAGGGCATATTAGACCCCATAGTGGGGCTGGTTACGAACTCCTCCACCGAGTTTGCAAACCATAGGGCTAGGGAGGAAGGACATCTAGGGTTCATGACTTTGTGAACTCGACTGGGGTAAAAGCACACGTTTTCACCTCAGGAGAGGGGAAAGGCGCTATACGCAAGCGATACACCTGGCCAGCTGGTCTGTATTACTGAACTCTACCTGTTCATATCTGAAAGAACATGGGATGAAACCGGCTCAACCCAGAGATTGTAAAATCTTGAGAAGGTTTTGGGTGCTGCCCAGCCCGCTGCTCTGCTGATGTCTGCTAGAGAGGTGCCATTGGCCAGTGCCCACGAGGATGCCACATTCCTTGTAGAGTGTGCTCGAACCCGCAAGGGGGTGGGCACGGCCTGGGTCTGGTAGGCCAATGCAATGGTGTCCACGATCCAGTGGGCAAGCAGACAAAGAGCTCAGAGCGTCTAAAGCTCTGCGTGTGATGCAAGTTGGTGTGCAAAGCACACACCGGATACAGCAACAACAAGGCTGGGTCTGCCTCCTCCCGGGGCAGCGCTTGCAGGTTCATCACCTGATCCCTAAAGGGGGCAAGAGTTGCTGACAGAGAACGCTTGCAGTTCCCAGAATCAGGAGGGCCATCTTTAAGGAGAGGGCTTTCAGCTTGACTGACTCTAGTTGCTCAAATGGGGCTCTCGAAGGCCCAAGAGACCACGGAAAGATCACATGAGGGGAAGAGGCATGGACTGGGAGAATCCAGCCTCCGGGCACCTCTGAGGAACCTGATGATCAGGTCATGTTTCCCTAGGGACTTACCATCCACTGCATCCTGGTGTGAGGCTCTAGTGCCTATGTATACCTTCAAGGTGGAGGTGGACAGCCGCCTCTCCAGCCTCTCCTGCAGTAAGGAAAGCAGTGACCTGCCTGCGCATCTCTGGGGCTCTTCGGCTCGGGAAGAACACCAATTCGCGAACAAACGCCACTTCAGGGCATAAAGCTGCCTGGTAGAGGGAGCTCTGGCTTGAGTGATCATGTCTACGACTGCTGGTGGTAGGCCACTTATATCTTCCACATCATGTACCAAGGGCGAGATGTGGAGGTTTCAGAGGTCTGGGTGTGGGTGCCAGATTGTGTCCCATCCCTGAGAAAGAAGGTCCAAACAGGGTACCGCAGCCCGTTGGGGGTGCGGTGAACAAAAGGGTAAAGGAAACAAAGGATTTACCTCTCTGCCCTCCAGCGGGGATGGAGTGGTCTGTGTACCAGCTCCGTAGCAGGCGTCTCGCTCCCTGGGTTGTCCATCTCAGGGGCGCTTAGGAGCCTTCGGGGTCTTCGTGCCAGCCCGAGAGATGGGGAGGTATCAGCTTCCTGTGGGGGGCTCTATGCTGGGGCTGAGAACTGGGCTTTCACCGCTACAGGGGGATGCCCTCGGTGAGCAGACGGGGTGCGGGATCTTGAGCGCACTGGGGCAAGATGTGTTGGATGGACTCCGTCTGCTTCTTCACCACCGAGAACTGCTGGGCGAAGTCCTCAAAGGTGTCAACGAAAAGTCAGATCTGGGAGATGGCCGCGTTGATGGCCGCGTTGAGAATGCGGGCTTTGTTGGCATCCATCATCTCGACCAGATTGCATTCCTGGACCACCAAGGTGGACATCGTCTGCCCGAGTGCTCGAACTGTGACCTTGAACAAATCATCAAGCCGCGAGCACTCAAGGGAGGGTTCCAGTCCAACCGTGAGGCGGGCTAGTCTCATTTCGGAACCGGATGGGAGCAAACGAGTGGTGGTTCACGGGGGATTACCCGGCAAGACTGTGGCCATTGAACTCCCCAAATCGCCTCTAGCGCCAGCCGGGCTGGCCTCATACCGATGGGTAGAAGGCGCAGCACGGGGGGCGGCTAGAGTGGCTTTCCTCTGGAAGAAGGAAAGCCGTGACCGCAATGTTGCCATGGTCATATTCTCACAATGAGAACTTGAACCATCCACAAACTTTGCCTCAGTGTGATCGCTGACCAGACACGTGAGGCAGCGCCTGTGGCCATCGGAAGTGGAGAGATAACGACCGCATCCAGGAATCACACAAAGACAAAGGCATCTTTATAAAGATGCGCCAAAAAATGGGAGGTATTCAGGGCTCTCAAGATTGACCCCTATTGTGACTACAATGACACAATGTCGAGTGAGTGACAGAAGGGGAAACTTATTTCCTTTGCAATGTCATGGCAATAGAGCATACAGCTCAATTCATGAACAATGACTGTAATGAACTGGCTTTTGTAATGAATTGGTTTAAGAATCCCTAATCAGTCTTGAATGTCTGATTTGCTTCCTGAAGCCTAAGTCTTTATTCTTTAAGAACTGTTTTGTGCACTTGAAGGCTTGTGAGACATAAACCATTACTGACTGGTTGTTCAACATGACAGCGTGTAGTTAAAGTTACACAGTTGCGACACTTTTTTTGAATGACAAATGTTATATTAATTTTAATAAAGTAGTATTGTATATTTATAAATAATTGTCACCCCTAACTTTGACAATTGCATTAAGTTTGGAGGTACTAATAAATGTCCCCTGTGCCCTCTACAAACAGACCAAATATGACTTCACGTCCTGTTATGGAGTGCTGTTTGTGTGCACCATTGTACTGATAGTCTTCGGAATCATGTCCACCTTCATGTACAACAGGATTATGATCCTCATCTACCTTTCAGTGGGTGTACTGATTTTCACTTCTGTAAGTGACCGGCTCCGTACAAGATATTTGTTTTAAGAAATGCTTCCTTTCAATTTATATATGACAAAATTACCAAAATAATTCCCTGATTTTCTTGCAGTACTTGGCCGTGGACATACAAATGCTTCTAGGGAACAAGATGCTCTCTCTGAGTCCGGAGGAATACATCTTTGCTGCACTCAATCTATATATGGACATCATCCAAATCTTTTTAAAAATTTTGGAATTATTTGGCCGCAAATAGAATTCCATCACTGTACAACAGAAATCATGCCTTAAACATAAACCTGTACTAAGAGTTATCTCAAAAATGAAAATTTTTATTGTATATAAGGATATTTCCCTATTCTTGTACTCATATCCTCTTTTGAAGTATATCTACATGTTTGATAATTTTTTTATAATTTGTTGGTAATCGTGAATGAGAGCATTTATGCATTTTCTCCCTGGCTATTAGTGTTTATTTTAGTGATTATTGGAATACAGTATTTTGCTAGTTACCTGTTCTAGTTACATGCAGCATCGGAAACAATTATGAGACCACTGCAAAATAATCAGTTTCTCTGGATTTACTATTTATAGTTCCCCTTCTGTCACTCACTCGACGTTGTGTCGATTGTAGTGACACAATGGGTCTATCTTGAGAGCCTCACGTACCTGTGAATTTGAGAAAAGGCCAATGAGAAATTGACAGACAGAATTTGCATGTCCCGCCCCCGGACATATGGGTATAAAGGGAATCGGGCGTGCGTCTGTCAGTCAGATTTTGTCTTTGGAGCTGAGTTGTTGTGCAGCAGCAAGATGAGTCTTGCTGAAGATGAGTCTTACTACTGTTCCACTCACCTCTTCAGAGTACTGCTGTTAAAAGAGCAAGTACACAAGCAGGCGTTAAATGTCCTTTTCAGGACGCGTCTTTTTAAAGATGCCCTTCCGCCTCTGTGTAGTTTCTGGGTGCGGCCGATATCTCTCCAAATCGGACGGTCATAGACGCTGCCTCATGCGTCTGCGCCGTGATCACACTGCGATGGAGGTGATTTGGGGATGGCAGTGGGCTCAGTTTCGTCGGGCACAGCTCCATGAACCACCCGCCCCCCAGCACGCTCGCTTGCCTCCGTCCAGGCTCGGGATGAGGGTGGCTCACCTCACAGCCAGTCTGCCTTCTCCTTTGAGCCCCTTGAGTTGGATGATGACATCGCCTCTGCATCGGAGAGCATCCAGACGTCTGACGCAGAGGACTCGACTGGGCTACCGCCTTTGGGCTTTCCCGGGCCGCCATGAGCATTGGGTTGGACTGGAATGCCTCCATCCTCCCCCAACAATCGTGGCTTGACGATTGGTACCTCGGCTCAGGGCGCAGCTCCCAGCCCAGTGCCCAGCCTTGGCACTCTGGTTCACCAAGCCAAGGCACTTAAAGATCTGCACCTGGGTAGTCCCGATCCCGATGTGCTGCAGGAACTGCGCTCTGCCACCGACCTCGCTCTCAGAGCTACGAAGGTCACAGCGCAAGCACTCGGGCGGGCGATGGCCACCCTCGTGGACCAGGAATGCCACCTATGGCTGAACATGGTCGAGATGCACGATGTTGACAAAGCTCGCTTACTCAACAACCCCATCTCTCAGCTTGGCCTCTTCGGCGACACTGTCGATGACTTCGCCCTGCAGTTCTCAGCGGTAAAGAGGCAGACGGAAGCTATATCTCACATCATGCCGCAACACCGCCTCAGCACAGCCCGTGCCCCGTCTCCCCCTGCGGTCAAACAACAGGCAGCTCTGCCTCAAACCCAGTCCCAGCTCTCAGCCCCAGCATCGAGCGACCTGCAGGCGATGTACGCCCCCCGTCTCCAGGACCTCCTCCAGGACCTGTAAAGCTCCTAAGCACTCCTGAGATGGAGGACCCAGGCTGTCAGATGTTTGCTCCAGAGCTGGTAACAAGGCCACTCCATCCCCCGGTGGAGAGCCGGGAGGAGAATCCTCAGTTCATCTTTTTTTTAGACTCAGTCTCAATGTCAGCGCGCCTCACAAACGGGCGCATGCAGTCGGTGCTCAGGTGCCTCGCTCTCTTCGAGCCTGGCACAGCGGTTCCTCTTAAACAGTTCCAGAGGCTCCTGGGGCATATGGCATCCTCGGTCATGCCGCTCGGGTTGATGTATATGAGGCCGCTTCAGCACTGGCTTCAGACTCGAGTCCTGAGATGGGCATGGCACCGCGGCACATACCGTGTGTTAATCACCCCTTCCTGCCATCAGACTTTCAACCCTTGGACAGATCTCTGTTGTCTGTGGACAGGAGTCCCCCTACAGCAGGTGTCCAGACGTGTCGTGGTCACCACAGACACCTCTCAACTGGGTTGGGGCATGCAGCCGTTGGCTCCTGGACAGGGCCCCGCCTGTGTTGGCACATCAACTGCCTAGAGTACCTACAACCACCTTGAAGGTGTATGTAGCCGCTATCGCGGACCACCACAACGCAGTGGATGGCAAGTCCCTCGGTAAGCACGACTTGATTATCAGGTTCCTTAGAGGCACTCGGAGGCCACTTTAAACTCTATGAGAAAAGGCCGCGGCTGGCCGGCTTGCTCCCATGCCAAGTCATGTCGCCCTTCCCCCCTCACGGGTGCTGGGAACCTTAGAACTGTATATGACTCCTTTTTTACGTGCGGCCGATACAGTTGCTTCTAGCATGCAACAGCCTGCTTGTACCTGTGTCAGCAGTTCACGTAACATGGTTTAGTGCATGGCGTTTTTAAATGGGACCCCTTGTGTCACTACAATCGACACAACGTTGAGTGAGTGACAGAAGGGGAACGTCATGGTTACTGTTGTAACCTCCAGTTCCCTGATGGAGGGAACGAGACATTGTGTCCCCCTTGCCATGACACTACTCCTACCACTGTAACGCGCCATACTTTATTCTCGGTTCCTCAGTGCAAAAACCTGACTGACAGACACACGCCCGCTTCCCTTTATACCCGTATGTCCGGGGGCGGTGAAACACTTTCTTATGATGTGTTACATTCATACGTGCAGACAAAGAAGTAAGATTGAAGTAAGTTTGGAGCAGAAGAAATAAACCTTGTGTAAATTGTCAGCTTTATGCTAAGCTAAAATGCTAAGCTCAATCAAGGTGTGGATGGAGGAGCACCGGATCAAGACCCTGTCATGACCAGCCCAATCTCCAGACCTGAACCCCATTGAACACCTCTAGAATGTGATCAAGAGGCAGATGGATAGCCACAAGCCATCTAACAAACCTGAGATGCTTGAATTTTTGCAAGCTGGAGTGGCAAAGTCGCCCAACAACAATGTGAAAGACTGGTAGAGAGCGTGCCGAGACACATGAAAGCTGTGATTGTGTTTAAAAATGTCTTTGGGAGAAATGTTGTCAGAAATGTTCATTTTAATCGAACACGTTCCTATAAAAAGTAAATCCAGAGAAACTGATAATTTTTGGTCCCAGAGCTGTATTTGTTTTATTGCTATTTTTTTTATGCAATATGCTTACTTTTGAGAAGGGAATGAAGATTTTATTGACTAAGTGTTTTTGGGATATTGCTTTATCTACCTGTAAATTAGATGCATTTACAAGAATTCCACACTTTTATGACACTTTTCGCTTATGAAGTCTTATAAAGCATTTTCCGATTCTTTCCGATTCTTGTGGTTATTTTTATCTCTCTCGTTGTCCCTCAAACACAGAAGTTAAATCTTTTGGGTTATTTCTGGCATTGGTGGATTCGTGGACAATGAATGTGGAAAATAACTCTTCGTTGCGGATGGAAGTTGAAAAACTGCGCGAGCTGAAAGTATCGCAGCTGAATCGCGAAACCGAAAACACGCTTCGATCGGAGCGATGCAGCTTTTCATCAACTAAAGATCCGATCAATTATACAGGTAATTTGATGCATGTAGAGTTTCAATATTTGCTCTTATTTTATGTTGTCAGTGCGACAATCTCGAGATTTCTGAGAAGAGTTTTATTTGACCAGAAAGACAAAACTTTGAATAAACGAATAGTTCAGTTAACCGCAGTAATAATATATATTTCAGCCTATTTATTTATTTAGTTATTTTATTATTATTATTATTATTATTATTATTTACGCATTTCAATTTCAGAACAAAATTCCATCAAGTCGAATTGTGGGCCTGGACCGTGGAGCAGAGGTGGGCCTAAGACATGGCATGGAGCAGACTGTGGTTCGGCTGTGACATGGCAAGGAGAAGTCTGGGGCGTGGCTGAGACGGGGCATGGAGCTGACTCTGGCTTGGCTGAGATGGGGCATGGAGCTGACTCTGGCTTGGCTGAGATGGGCATGGAGCTGACTCTGGCTTGGCTGAGATGGGCATGGAGCTGACTCTGGCTTGGCTGTGACGGGGCATGAAGCTGACTCTGGCTTGGCTCTGATGGGGCATGAAGCTGACTCTGGCTTGGCTGTGACGGGGCATGGAGCTGACTCTGGCTTGGCTGTGATGGGGCATGGAGCTGACTCTGGCTTGGCTGCGACGGGGCATGGAGCTGACTCTGGCTTGGCTGCGACGGGCATGGAGCTGACTCTGACTTGGCTGCGACGGGGCATGGAGCTGACTCTGGCTTGGCTGAGATGGGGCATGGAGCTGACTCTGGCTTGGCTGAGATGGGGCATGGAGCTGACTCTGGCGTGGCTGCGACAGGGCATGGAGCTGACTCTGGCTTGGCTGCGACGGGGCATGGAGCTGACTCTGGCTTGGCTGCGACGGGGCATGGAGCTGACTCTGGCTTGGCTGCGACGGGCATGGAGCTGACTCTGGCTTGGCTGTGACGGGGCATGAAGCTGACTCTGGTGTGGCTGCGACGGGCATGGAGCTGACTCTGACTTGGCTGCGACGGGGCATGAAGCTGACTCTGACTTGGCTGAGACGGGGCATGGAGCTGACTCTGGCTTGGCTGTGACGGGGCATGAAGCTGACTCTGGTGTGGCTGCGACGGGCATGGAGCTGACTCTAGTGTGGCTGCGACGGGCATGAAGCTGACTCTGGCTTGGCTGCGACGGGCATGGATCTGACTCTGGCTTAGCTGCGACGGGGCATGGAGCTGACTCTGGCTTGGCTGCGACGGGCATGGAGCTGACTCTGACTTGGCTGCGACGGGCATGGAGCTGACTCTGACTTGGCTGTGACGGGGCATGAAGCTGACTCTGGTGTGGCTGCGACGGGCATGGAGTTGACTCTGGTGTGGCTGCGACGGGCATGAAGCTGACTCTGGCTTGGCTGCGACAGGGCATGAAGCTGACTCTGGCTTGGCTGCGACGGGCATGGAGCTGACTCTGGCTTGGCTGTGACGGGGCATGAAGCTGACTCTGGTGTGGCTGCGACGGGCATGGAGTTGACTCTGGTGTGGCTGCGACGGGCATGAAGCTGACTCTGGCTTGGCTGCGACAGGGCATGAAGCTGACTCTGACTTGGCTGCGACGGGCATGGAGCTGACTCTGGCTTGGCTGTGACGGGGCATGAAGCTGACTCTGGTGTGGCTGCGACGGGCATGGAGTTGACTCTGGTGTGGCTGCGACGGGCATGAAGCTGACTCTGGCTTGGCTGCGACAGGGCATGAAGCTGACTCTGGCTTGGCTGCGACGGGCATGGACCTGACTCTGGCTTGGCTGTGACGGGGCATGAAGCTGACTCTGGTGTGGCTGCGACGGGGCATGGAGTTGACTCTGACTTGGCTGAGACGGGCATGGAGCTGTCTCTGGCTTGGCTGAGACGGGGCATGGAGTTGACTCTGGCTTGGCTGAGACGGGCATGGAGCTGACTCTGACTTGGCTGAGATGGGGCATGAAGCTGACTCTGGCTTGGCTGCGACTCTGCTGACTCTGGGTCGGTCGAGGCTACAGGTGCTGGCTTGCTGACCGTGGCGGGCATGGGCTCTGGCTCGGCGGCGACGGCGGTCATGACGTGGAACTCTGGTTCTAAAATCTATCTAATCTGTCTAAATCAGGAAGGAATTATTAATTATACAAAATATATATTTTGTAATATAGGTGTTCCGCAACAGTGTAAAGAACTTATGTGCAACGTTTGGCACAATGCAAAATGTAAAGAGCAATGCTTTAACAACACTGTCATGGTCAACATTGAAACTATATGTTGGTGTTGTTATAAAACGTAATAACCTACACCAGTCAGCATTATTCATATTGTGTCATATTAATAATACAATATATAAAATAATAAATGCAATCTATGCACAATGAAATATAAAATACTGATGTAATTACAGATGTGTTACCACAGTAGTGGGCTGTTGCTCTTAGCCCGGTAAAGTTGGAAATATATTCACAGATTCGAAATTCCCGGATCAATAACTAATAAAAGAAACGTTCTTAAAATACAAACGACACTTCTTGACAACCGTAGTAATGTACACGATGACGCAAATCCGTAGGGACCGTCTGCAAAGTGCAAAACCGAAAAGCGATACTTCAAAAATATTAAATAACTTCACTGTTACACATTGTAGTGTCACCAAATTCAGTTCACACATTAGCGATCTCCTGCTGGTAATACTGTGAAACAATTAAGTTATTGAATATTTTTCTAGTATCGCTCTTCGGTTTTACGCTTTGCAGACGGTCCCTGCGGACTTGCATCTCAACCGACTGCGCATGCGCGTAGAGATCAATGTACTTTGTCCAGCTCGGAGGAAGGTTGTAGCTCGTTGTCTACATTACTACTGTTGGAAAGCGGTGTCATTTGTATTTTAAGAACGTTTCTGTAATTAGTTATTGATCCGGGAAGTTCGATTCTGTGAATATATTTCCAACTTTACCGGACTGTTGCTCTTAAAGGAACCGCAAGTGTCAGAAGTGAAGGAGGGTATTCACAAGAGAACAATAAAAACATTCGTAACGAGCTGTAAAGTGTGTTAAGTTTACTCGGTTTTGTGATTTTTATTTTTCACTCTACAGTGCACAACGACAACATGTAAGTTTAAAGGTTCAGCTCTTGAAAAACGGAAGAGTTTCATGTTACGCAACTTAACACTGATTTATATCTTTTGTTCTACTGAATTGTGTTCTTTTATCGTTTTCAGTATTTATACATTCATTTTGTGTGTTTATATAATCATATGTCGGTAATTATGTACTGATGTTTACTCCTGTTATGACGTGATATCAGATAAATCGTTGCTTTCGAATACTTTCGCTTTCTCTCGCGCTCACGCCGCCATGTTTGAATTTATCGCAGATTTTGTTGAAAGTGAATTTCATTAACTTTCCTAAAATCTTTAAAGCTGTTAACAAGAAAAGTAATGCTGTCAAAACTGTTTTAGAGCAATTCTGCTGTGAATAAATATTTAATTGCGAACTTAGTTATATACAGTTGAAGTCAGAAGTTACCACATTAGCCAAACACATTTAAACTCTTTTTCACAATTCCTGATATTTAATCGTAGAAAACATTCCCTGTCTTTGGTCAGTTAGGATCACTACTTTATTTTAAGAGTGTGAAATGACAGAATAATAGTAGAGAGAATGATTTATTTCAGCTTTTATTTCTTTCTATACATTCCCAGTGGGTCAGATGTTTACATGTACTTTGTTAGCATTTGGTAGCATTGCTTTTAAATTGTTTAACTGGGTCAAATGTTTTGGGGATCCTTCCACAAGCTTCTCACAGTTATGGGACTTTTCCACTGCATGGTTCACCTGGACTTGACTGGACTCTGCTTTCTTTTTGGGGGGGGTTTCCACTGTGGATAGTACCTGGTACCTGATACTATTTTTAGAACCACCTCAATCGAGGTTTCAAGCAACCAAGCCGATACTAAATGTGACGTCAAAACCCTGCAGATCACTGATTGGTCAGGGAGAATCGTCACTACTGGCATCACTGGGTTTGTGACACAGGACATCAACCCACTAGTTTTAAAGTTAGCAGCAGCAATAGCAGTAACATTTGTTCCCACGACTTTCAAATTGTAAAAAGAAATGGCTGTGCGTAAAACCACGCCATGGTCAATAAACGAGGTGCAGACGTTCCTCTTGTTAGCGACTAACAAAACAAGTTTTTCAGGAAGTGTCTCAGCTGTTGGCCGTACACGGCTACCACCGGACCTACCGACAGTGCAGGGAAAAGTAAAAAAAAATTACAAATTAAAAGTGACTACTGAACCATCAAGGAAAAGTGGAAGTGGTTCGACCAAATGGATGCTATCTAGACCGGCGAGCAATGGGAGGGAGAGTGCGCTGGACTCGGCCATGGCTGGAGTCCACGATGGAGGATGGTACGTTTTGTTACGTTAACTCTATACTCTGCTTGAAAGCTTCTAAAACAGCCAGCCCAATTTAACTGTTACACTTGTGTAAAATCACCATGCAGCAACTGCTTTATGCAGCACAATGAGCTAGTAGCTAACAGCTAGTGGTTATTGTTTTGTGTCGCGTTTAAGATGATGTCATGGCAGTAGAGGCGGCGCAACTATGACGATCAGCCTATAATCCCACAGATGTTGAGGCGGCACTAAACTGCAGTGGAAACGCAAGCTCAGAAAAGTAAAGCGAGTCGAACCGTAACGTGCCGTGGAAAAGTGCCGTAAGTTGCTGGAATTTTGTCCCATTGCTCCAGACAGAACTGGTGTAACCGAGTCAGGTTTGTCGGCCTCCTTGCTCGCACACGCTTTTTCAGTTCTGCCCACAAATGTTCTACCTCAGATTGCGGTCAGGGTTTTGTGATGGGCACTCCAATACCTTGACTTTGTGTCCTTAAGCCATGCTTGGGGTCATTGATCATTTGGAAGATCCATTTGTGACCGAGCTTTAACTTCCTGTCTGATGTCTTGAGATGTTGCTTCAATATATCCACAAAATTCCTTCCTCATGATGCTTCTATTTTGGAAGTGCACCAGTCCCTCCTGCAGCAAAGCACCCCCACAACATGATGCTGCCACCCCCCATGCTTCACAGTTGGGAAGGTGATCTTTGGCTTGCAAGCCTCACCCTTTTCCCTCCAAACATACCGATGGTCATTATGGCCAAACAGTTCAATATTTGTTTCATCAGACCAGAGGTACCTTCAGGCATTTGGAAATTGCTCCCAAGGATGAACTGGACTTGTGGAGGTCCACAGTTATTTTTCTGAGGTCTTGTCTGATTTCTGTAGATTTTCCCATGATGCCAAGCAAAGAGGTACTGAGTTTTAAGGTAGGCCTTAAAATACATCCACAGGTACACCTCCTATCAGATGCTAACTGGCTAATTGTTTAAAGGTTTGACATCATTTGCTGGAATTTTCCAAGCTGTTTAAAGGCACAGTTAACTTAATGTAAACTTCTGACCCACTGGAATTGTGATCTAGTCAATTAAAAGTGACACAATCGGTCTGTAAACAATTGCTGGAAAATTACTCATTCAGACCTCGAATAATGCAAGGAAAACAAGTTCATATTCATTTTTAAACAACACAATATTAATGTTTTAATTTAGAGTCCAGAAATCAATATTTGGTGGAATAATCCTGATTTTCAATCACAGCTTTCATGGGTCTTGGCATGATCTCTGCCAGTCTTTCACATTGCTGTTGGGTGACTTTATGCCACTCCTGGTCCAAAGCAGCTCGGCATTGTGTCCGAGGATTCGTGCCTGACATAAAAATGGAACCCAACTCCAGAAAAGTTTTATTATTATTATAAAGTAATAATAATTGTCTGGAAAAATCATGGACATTCATTGTTGACAATGTGTGCAAACCCTGGAGTCATGATATTCACTTACTTAACATTCAAGTACTTAATATTTTCAATATATTGGTATTTCCCAGAATTGAGATCCAAACATGGCACAAGACAAAGCTGGGTACACACGTTTTGAAAACCCACCACATGACCCTACCCTGGATCAACCTGCCCCTCCAGGTTTTATGATGCCACCTTCTTATGAAGCTGGTATGGCTTATGGAGTATTGGGAGCTGGCGCACCTGTTGGCGCACCTGTTGGCGTCCCATATCCACCACCAACTGCTGGTGAGAATCCCATGTACGGACAGGGGGTACATGGATATCAACAAACACCATATCCTCAAGCAGATCCGTATATTCCCGGTCCTTACAGCACTGGGCCTTATACACAACAAGCTGCATATGGTAAGAAGCACTCTAATCCTGCATGAGGGACTTTTAATATAGATTAAATGTTAAAATAAGGTAACATCTCACCTGTTTTGTTTTGTATTAGGGCCAGTGAGCGTGCCAGTGCAAATCGAGCCACCTCCAGAATATGATAATGAGCAGTTTACCTTCTGTGGACTTGATGACAAAACCATCAGAAGAGTGTTCATTCGAAAGGTAAGTGACCACAGGTGTTTATTACACTGATATGGAGAAATACCAACCAACATAGGCTTAAATGTTCGACAGATGTACAACATCATACATCAAATTAACACTGACGTAATGGTGGGCGGTACAACTAAAATCGTTTAACAATGTCATTTTAGAAATTATATCTTCATGCACCAACCGAATGATTCCATTATTCATAACAAAATGATTAAGTATTTTACTCATCTTGAAATTTGATTATAAACAACATTTCAACTTTACATTACAACATCCTTGCATTTCATTTCATGTTTTGGACTTGTTAAAACCTAACAGTGAATGTTGGCAGTTCAGAGATTGTCTGTTTTTATTTGTTTACTAGGTCTTTGCCGTGTTGAGTTTGCAGCTGGCAGTGACGTGCAGCTTTGTGGCTCTCTTCACATTTGAGCCACACACTAAACTGTTTGTACAGAAGAATTCGTGGACTTACTGGCTCGGCTATGTGGTATTCATTGTACCGTACTTTACCATCGTCTGCTGCGGAGAGGTTCGCAGAAAGCATCCATGGAACCTCATTGCCTTGGTAAATCATTAATCTTATGTTTTAGTGTTACTTCCATTATATGCTGTATTTTATATTATTGTTTGTAAGTCAAACATGCAAATGTATGACGCATAAATTATCCTACGGCAATCGATTAAAGTCAAACTACACAATATTAACATGTTGGTTAGTTCAGTTTGCGTTTTACGTCATTAAAAGTTCTATTTAATGCGGGACATAATAGCCTACAGTTAATATTGAGATGCATCAGATTAGATTATATGATTATTTTAAATATATAATAGGGCAGGTATATATATATATATATATATATATATTACTGACCTTTAGATTTTCTCTCCACATGTGAACGGATTATCATCAAATTTTTTGGACACGACACGTCAAATATTGGATCGTGGCAATCACATCCCCACTTGTGTTCTCCTTCACCGTCCTGTCATTTATTTTCACTATATGCCAGTTGACGTAATAATAAAGAGACACAAGCATGTAGTTAAGTCAAGCTTAACCCAATAATAGGGAGCGTAAAAACAGAAAGTGAAATTAACCTTCACGCTGGAGGTCGAACATTACCAAATGCCGCTAGATTTTAAATTAATAATTTTTTTGTAATCTTTCTGATTATATATATCTGAAATTCCATCTTTCCTTCATGCAATAGTATTTAACACTGCTTAACACGTGGTTAATTGTTGCATTAAGGCCGTTAACAGGTGTTTTCCCCAATCTTGGAGCAAGAGAAAACAATGACACTGATATTTTAAAAACACGCTCCTTGCTCCAGGCGAAATCATGCCGCTCCCACTCCGCTTACTCACATACTCTGGTTCCGGGTCAGTTTGACCCGTTTAAACTTTTAACACCGATTTACATCAACTTGACTTGACTTAAATTGAACATATTAATCCGAAACTTCATGACACCCTCCACAGGGGTGATCTGGATCTGAAAAAAATAGTAAAAAATAGTAACAAAGTTGTTGCGGGTCAGTTTGACCAGGTACGTATAAAGGCTTAATATCTCTAAATCTGTAATATGCCAGACACCCACATACCCACATCTAGCCACCAATCCACAAACACACGCGCACACACGTTCACACACACACACACACACACATACACAAATACATACTGTACATAAACATTCTAAATTTGGAGCATTTACTTTATATAACATTTAAACACTTTACATTTATAAATTATTGATAATATTGACGATTATGGGGTAAATGCACAAATGACTGCTGAACTGCGATTTAACGAGCCGCTAAGTTTCTAGTTTCTATACTGCCAACTGCACGGAAGGGTTAAGCATGTTACAAGAATAACATGTATGCTGACTGATTTCTCTCATTTCAGACCATTCTGACTCTTGCCATGTCCTACATGATTGGTGTGATCTCCAGCTTCTACGATACAGACTCTGTTTTGATTGCTGCCGGTATTACGGTGGTGGTTTGCTTTACAGTGGTAATGTTCTCTCTGCAGGTCAGTATTCATCTCGCTTCATACCTACTGTGATAATAATAATAATAATAATAATTCATTACATTTATATAGCGCTTTAGGCACTCATAGTGCTTTACTTAGTATAGGGGGAGTCTCCTCAACCACCACCAGTGTGAAGCATCCACCTGGATGATGCCACGGCAGCCATAGTGCGCCAGAACGCCCACCGCACACCAGCTATTGGTGGAGAGGAGAGAGGAGTTATAGAGCCAATGAATCGATGGGGATTATTAGGAGGCCATGATTGAGAAGTGCCAATCAAGGGAATTTGGCTAGGACACTGGGGTGATTAGGGGTTGGGAATCAATAACCGGTTCTTTCTAATAGCTGGTTCCATTAAAAAAATACTTAATGGTGGCCTGGGTAGCTCAGCGAGTATTGACGCTGACTATCACCTCTGGAGTCGCGAGTTAAAATCCAGGGTGTGCTGAGTGACACAGTCAGGTGTTCTAAGCAACCAAATTGGCCTGGTTGCTATGGAGGGTAGAGTCACATGGCGTAACCTCCTCGAGGTCGCTATAATGTGGTTCTCGCTCCTGTTGGGGCATGTGGTGAGTTGTGCGTGGATGCCGCAGAGAATAGCGTGAAGCCTCCACACGCGCTATGTCTCCGCTGTAACGTGCTCAACAAGCCACGTGATAAGATTTGTGGATTGACACAAAGGCAACTGAGATTCGTCACCCGGATTGAGGCGAGTCACAACGCCACCACGAGGTCTTGGAGCACATTGGGAATTGGGCGTGCCAAATTAGGGAGAAAAGGGGAGAAAATATATAATACATAATGTTTCTTGATTATATGTATTCTTCTGCCAGTGTGGTGGAAAGAACACCATACTAAAATACTCTAATACTGGATCCACAGCACCATGTCAAAAACATCTCGGTTACTGTTGTAATCTCCGTTCCCTGATGGAGGGAACGAGAAGTTGTGTCGATTTAGTGACACTAGGGGTTGATCTTGTGAGCCACAGACACCTGAAGATCTTTTAGAAAAGGCCAACGAGAATTGGCGAGTAGAATTTGCATGCCACTCTCCCCGACATATGGGTATAAAAGGGAGCTGAAATGCTGATTCATTCAGGTTTTGCACTGACAAGTTCCCGGCCATTACAGCAGTGTATACAACATCTCATTCCCTTCATCAGGGAACGGTGGTTACGACGGTAACAGAGACATTCCTCTTCTGTCACTCACTCGACTTTGTGTCGATGTAGTGACACTAGGGGTCTCTATACGAAATGCCACATGGCTGAACTGGGTTCTGTGAACTGCCAATGCAGGTGTAGGCAAGCTACAGTGAGCGTAGGAACAGATGCACTCGGACTACACATAGCCTCCCCAGATGCCCCAAAAACGTTGTGTAGTTCCCAACAACCCATTGGGGGGTGGAGTGCGGTGCAGGTCCAAGGGAAATGCGGGTCTACTGAAAGGGAGACCGTACCGCGGAAGATACGTTGCAGGAGGTTACCGGGGTAATCAAGACCTGTGGAGCACTTAATCCAGTACAGACATGTTAGCACACGTACTGGGTCCGACTATGAATTCCTCCGTTCAATTTGTGAGCCAGAGGGCTAGGAGAAAGGACATCCAGGGCTCACAGATTGTGAACACGCAATGGGAGAGAAGAGCGCACAGCTTCACCTCGTGGAGGGGAAAGGCGCTATACACAAGCAGTACACTGGGCCAGCTGCCCTGCATAACGAAACTTACCTGTTTGTACCTGAAAGAACACAGGACGAAACTGGCTTAACCTGGAGATTGAGATGAGTCGACCTTTAACTCAACTGACTCTAGGGGATCGAACGGGGCTCTTCATAGGCCTAAAAGGACTACGGAGAGGTCCCATGAGGGAAAGAGGCACGGCCTAGGAGGGTTCAATTTCCACAGCATTGTGGTGTGCTGCTATAGCAGCTACATAGACCTTGAGAGTGGAGGCGGACAGCCACCCGTCCAACTTCTCTTGCAGGAAGGAAAGCACTGACCCATCTGCACACCTCTGGGGGTCTTCACAATGGGAAGAACACACCTTAGCGAAGAAACGCCACTTCAGGGAATACAGCTGCCTTGTAGAAGGAGCTCTGTCCTGAGTGATCGTGTTAACCACTGCAGGCGTTAGACCAGTTTGGTCTTCCGTGTCCTGTCCAAGGACAAGACATGGAGATTCCAGAGGTCTGGGCGTGGGTGTCAGAGGGTGCCCCTTCCCTGAGAAATAAAGTCCTGCCTCAGGGTATTTGCCAGGGAGGTGCTGTTGTGAGGAGCATGAGGTCCGAGAACCAGGTCTGGGTGGTCCAATACGGAGCCACGAGAATTACCTGCTCCTCGTCCTCCCTGACCTTGCACAGAACCTGTGCAAGTAGGCTCACTGGGGGAATGCGTATTTGTGCAGCCCCTGGGGCCAGCTGTGTGCCAGCGCGTCTGTACCGAGGGGAGCTCCCATCGGGGCATACCAGAGCAGGCAGTGGGTGGATTCCCAGGAGAAAAACAGGTCTACATATGCCTTGCCGAATCGACTACAAATCAGCTGGACCAACTGGGGGTGGCGTCTCCCCTGACCGTAACCTGCCGTGACAGAGCAGTTGCTGTGCCGTTGAGGTTGCCAGGGATATGAGTGGCCACTGACTCCAGTGGAGGAGGTGATGGGCGAGTTGCGACAAGTGTGTAAACCACCATGGCGGTTTATATAAGCCACTGTCGTTGTGTTGTCTGTCCGCACCAACATATGCTTGCCCTGGATCAACGGCAGTAGTCTGTACTGCCAGCAACCCAAGGCAGTATGTGTTCCAACGCAGGTAAGGTCCTGTCCAGGAGCCAGCGGCTGCGTGCCTGTTGCGCACTGTGCCCCAGCCTGTCTTGGAGGCATCCGTCATAACCATGACATGCCTGGACACTTACTGTATGGGGACTCCCATGTCAAAATGTGCTTTTGCATCAGCTTCTTGAACGGGAGTCTGTGCAAGGCCCGGTTCAGAACTCGCAGGTCCAGGATAGGCCGCAACCCACCGCCCTTCTTGGGAACGATAAAGTAAGGACTGTAAAACCCTTGCCTCTCCTCGGCTGGAGGGACAGGCTCTATCGTGCCCTTCTGCAGAAGGACCATGATCTCCGCCCGCAGGACGGCAGCATTCTCGTCCTTCACTGACACAAAGTGAACGCCGCGGTACCGGGTGAATTGAATCGCATAGCCGAGTTGGATGGTTCTGGCCAACCAGCGCGACGGGTTGGAAAGCGATAGCCATGTGTCCAAATTCCAGGCAAGGGGCACTAATGGAAGGATCGCATCTGATGTTTCTAGGGGTGGGGCCTCATTGCGGGATGGAGCAGAGAGTGTCACTTTGGGGAGTGGCGCTGCAACCTGAGGCGACCGTGCTGAGGGAGCCCTCGAAGCACTTACCTTGCTCCGCACACCTAGTGTAAGGCGGTGTCGCCGAAGAGGCCGACATGGGGGATGGGCGCGTTATTCAACCATGCCTTATCTTCCTCCCTCATCTCGACCAGGTTCAGCCTCAGATGGCACTCTTGGACCACAAGCGTCAACATTGTCTTCCCGAGTGTGCGCGCTGTGACCTTAGTCATACGGAGGGCGAGTTTGGTTGCCGAGCACAGCTCTTGTACTACCCTCGTGCAGCTCTTTCAAAGCCTTGGCCTGATGGACCTGTAAGAGGGCCTTTGGTCGCCAGAGACGACAACGTCCTACAGGCTCGGGAAGGGAGTGCCGGACAACTCTGCCAGCTGGTGGCGCTCAGTGGGCACAGGTGTGCCACGATCGCCTTATCCACCTGGGGTATCGCGGCATAACCCTCGGCTGCTCCACTGTCAAGACAAGCTGAAGGACAAGCTGAAGGATCGTGTTCGCGGCGGCACTGGCAAGCATGGTGGTCAGCGCCACGTCTGCCTCAGACTGAGCTGCCACACATGAAGGCGGCAGCCCGGTCGAGTCCCCAGCATCCGACATCACAAAGGCACTCTCCGATGCAGCGGTCGACATCTCATCCGGATCGCGAGCTCCAAAAGAGACATTAGGCTGGCACTGAGGCAAGCTGCTGGTCACATCTCAGAACTAGACTGGTGCAAATGAGCATACCGGGGAGTGGGCGGTCCGGGGGGATTACCCATCGGAACCGTACACAATGAAGACCCCAAATCGCCTTCAGCGTCAACCAGGGTGGCCTCGTACCCGTAGGTAGAAGGACTGGTGGGTGGGTCAGCTGAAGTGGCTTACCCTCGAAAGAAAGAAAGCCACGACTGTAATGTTGCAATGGTCATGTTCTCGCAATGAGAACATGAACCATCCTCAATGTGATTTTGCAGTGGAGTGCAGAGTGGAGAGAAAGCCGCTGGAACGCGCCGTATATCCAACAGCACACACTTCTGAAGAGGTGAATGGAATAGTAGCAGTGTTCAGCTTGTTGATATACAACCGCTCGGCTCTGAAGAAATCTGAATGGACATGTGGGTAAAAAAGCTCCATTTCATACCCATATGTCGGGGGGAGTGGCATGCAAATTCTACTCGCCAATTCTCATTGGCCTTTTCTCAAAGATCTGAAGGTCTCTCAAGATCGACCCCTAGAGTCACTACATCGACACAACGTCGAGTGAGTGACCGAAGGGGAATGATGGTGTTTAACTAATTGAAATTGATGAGAGAGAAAGACTGAATGCATCAAAATAATAAAAGCACAGATTTCCTTTGCAATGTCATTGCAATAGAGCATGCAGCTCAATTCATGAACAAATGACTGGAATGAACTGGCTTTGTTAATGAGTCGGTCGACGAATAATGTCCAATAATCAGTCTTTAATGTCTGATTCGCTTCCTGAATCGCAAGTCTTTACTGTTTTGTGCACTTTTTTTCTCTGACAAATGTTATTAATTTTAATAAAGTAGTATTGTATATTTATAAATAATTGTCACCCCTAACTTTGACTATTGCATTAAGTTTGGGTACTAATAAATGTCCCCTGTGCCCTCTACAAACAGACCAAATATGACTTCACATCCTGTTATGGAGTGCTGTTTGTGTGCGCCATTGTACTGATAGTCTTCGGAATCATGTGCGCCTTCATGTACAACAGGATTCTGATCCTCATCTACTCTTCACTGGGAGCACTGGTTTTCACTTGTGTAAGTGACCGGCTCCGTGCTTGATATTTGTTTAATGAAATGCTTCCTATGACAAAATGACCAAAATAATTCCCTGATTTTCTTGCAGTTCTTGGCCGTGGACACACAAATGCTTCTTGGGAACAAGAAACTCTCTCTGAGTCCGGAGGAATACATCTTTGCTGCACTCAATCTATATATGGACATCATCCAAATCTTTTTATACATCTTGCAAATCTTGGGAATGAGCCGCAAATAAATTTCCATCACTGTATAACAGAAATCATGCTTTAAACATAAACCTGCACTAATAATTAACTCAAAAATTGTATATAAGGATATTTCCCTATTCTTGTACTCGTATCCTCTTTTGAAGTATATCTACATGTTTGATTATTTTGGATCATTATTTTGATTATTCATCTAGTTACATGCAGCTCTGGAAACAATGAAGGGACCACTGCAAAATAATCAGTTTCTCTAGATTTACTATTTATGTGTATGTGTAAAATGAACATTTTAGTGATCGTTAAGTACTGTCAACATTTCTCCCAAATTTCAAATAAAAATGTTGTCATTTAGAGCATTTATTTGATGAACCTGGAATAATGCAAAGAAATATAAAGTTTACATTCATTTTTAATTATCACAATATTAATGTTTTACCTTAAGTTCAGAAATCAATATTTGGTGGAATAACCCTGATTTTCAATCACAGCGTTCATGCGTTTTGGCATGCTCTCTGCCAGTCTTTCACATTGCTGTTGGCATGCTCTCTGCCAGTCTTTCACATTGCTGTTGGCATGATCTCTGCCAGTCTTTCACGTTGCTGTTGGCATGATCTCTGCCAGTCTTTCACGTTGCTGTTGGCATGATCTCTGCCAGTCTTTCACGTTGCTGTTGGCATGATCTCTGCCAGTCTTTCACGTTGCTGTTGGCATGCTCTCTGCCAGTCTTTCACATTGCTGTTGGCATGATCTCTGCCAGTCTTTCACATTGCTGTTGGCATGATCTCTGCCAGTCTTTCACATTGCTGTTGGCATGATCTCTGCCAGTCTTTCACGTTGCTGTTGGCATGATCTCTGCCAGTCTTTCACGTTGCTGTTGGCATGCCCTCTGCCAGTCTTTCACATTGCTGTTGGCATGATCTCTGCCAGTCTTTCACATTGCTGTTGGCATGCTCTCTGCCAGTCTTTCACATTGCTGTTGGCATGATCTCTGCCAGTCTTTCACGTTGCTGTTGGCATGATCTCTGCCAGTCTTTCACGTTGCTGTTGGCATGATCTCTGCCAGTATTTCACGTTGCTGTTGGCATGATCTCTGCCAGTATTTCACGTTGCTGTTGGCATGCCCTCTGCCAGTCTTTCACGTTGAGGTTGGCATGTCCTCTGCCAGTCTTTCACATTGCTGTTGACATGCCCTCTGCCAGTCTTTCACGTTGCTGTTGGCGTGCCCTCTGCCAGTCTTTCACGTCGCTTTTGGCATGCCCTCTGCCAGTCTTTCACATTGCTGTCGGAATGCCATCTGCCAGTCCTTCACATCGCAGTCGGAATGCCCTCTGCCAGTCCTTCACGTCGCTGTCGGCATGCCCTCTGCCAGTCTATCACATCGCTTTTGGCATACCCTCTGCCAGTCTTTCACGTTGCTGTTTTGCTGTTGGCATGCCCTCTGCCAGTCTTTCACATTGCTGTTGGCATGCCCTCTGCCAGTCCTTCACATTGCTGTTGGCATGCCCTCTGCCAGTCTTTCACATTGCATTTGGCTTTGTCCTCTGCCAGTCTTTCACATTGCTGTTGGCATGCCCTCTGCCAGTCTTTCACGTCGCTGTTGGCATGCCCTCTGCCAGTCTTTCACGTCGCTGTTGGCATGCCCTCTGCCAGTCTTTCACGTCGCTGTTGGCATGCCCTCTGCCAGTCTTTCACATTGCGGTTGGCATGCCCTCTGCCAGTCTTTCACGTTGCTGTCGGAATGCCCTCTGCCAGTCCTTCACGTCGCAGTCGGAATGCCCTCTGCCAGTCCTTCACGTCGCAGTCGGAATGCCCTCTGCCAGTCCTTCACGTCGCAGTCGGAACGCCCTCTGCCAGTCCTTCACGTCGCTGTCAGCATGCCCTCTGCCAGTCTTTCACATCGCTTTTGGCATACCCTCTGCCAGTCTTTCACGTTGCTGTTTTGCTGTTGGCATGCCCTCTGCCAGTCTTTCACATTGCTGTTGGCATGCCCTCTGCCAGTGTTTCACATTGCTGTTTTGCTGTTGGCATGCCCTCTGCCAGTCTTTCATATTGCTGTCGGGCAGTGTTGGGGAGTAACGTAATACATGTAACTGGATTACATATTTAAAATACAAAATATAAGTAACTGTATTCCACTACAGTTACAATTTAAATGATAAATCTTCTTGGTTAAGTAGTTACCTCGCTGATAAATAATGTTAAATGTGAAAGTCGCTTGTGGTGTTCCGCAAGGTTCAGTGCTTGGCCCCAAATCGTTTGTACTGTATATTAATGATATTTGTGAAGTGTCTAAATCCATTGCAATATTAAATAAAACAAAAACATATTTTGAATGAAAACTCACACTGCACAGATAATGTATCAAATATAATAATTGTATTCAGAGGCTGTTCGATGTAAGAGAAAGTCAGTATAAACTAAAGGGGAATGTACATGTTTAAAGAAATGAGGGCAAGAACTAAAATTCAAGAAAATGTTTAAAAATTGGGTGAGAAACTATATAACTCAATACGAGTCATTTGTGTATGTAATACATAAAATATTGTATTAATATCTGAAATGTGTACCTTAGATATGTTTGCACATTTTGGGAAATGTCTTCTATAACTGTTTTGTTTATCTTGCATGAATCAAATTCACTGATAGAAGTTACACTCGTTAGATAAATATGTAAATAGGGTTGGCACAATAAGCAGCCTACACCTTTCACGTTGCTGTTGGCATGCCCTCTGCCAGTCTTTCACGTTGCTGTTGGCATGGCCTCTGCCAGTCTTTCACGTTGCTGTTGGCATGCCCTCTGCCAGTCTTTCACGTTGCTGTTGGCATGGCCTCTGCCAGTCTTTCACGTTGCTGTTGGCATGCCCTCTGCCAGTCTTTCACGTTGCTGTTGGCATGCCCTCTGCCAGTCTTTCACGTTGCTGTTGGCATGATCTCTGCCAGTCTTTCACGTTGCTGTTGGCATGGCCTCTGCCAGTCTTTCACGTTGCTGTTGGCATGCCCTCTGCCAGTCTTTCACGTTGCTGTTGGCATGGCCTCTGCCAGTCTTTCACGTTGCTGTTGGCATGGCCTCTGCCAGTCTTTCACGTTGCTGTTGGCCTGCCCTCTGCCAGTCTTTCACGTTGCTGTTGGCATGGCCTCTGCCAGTCTTTCACGTTGCTGTTGGCATGCCCTCTGCCAGTCTTTCACGTTGCTGTTGGCATGCCCTACAGGTTCAAGACCAGGTTCAGCCTACACCTTTTTCCGTTATTATGTACGGAAGCCCTGAACTGCATGAATAAAATATATATATTCTCCAAAAAAAAAATGTTTCTCTCTTCAAAAAAAAACATTTTTTTTTTCTCTTTTTCTCCAATTTTTTTTAATTTTTCTCCCAATTTTTTTTCTTTTTCTCCAAATAGTTTTTTCTTTCTCTCTTCAAAAAAAGTTTATTTTTCTCCCAAATTTTTTTCTTTCTCTCTTCAAAAGAAATAATTTTTTTCTCTCTTCAAAAAAAATTTTTTTTCTCTTTTTCTCCAAATTTTTTTTTCTTTGTCTCCAATTTTTTTTCTTTCTCTCTTCAAAAAAATAAAAAATTCTCTTTTTCTCCAAATTTTTTTTTCTTTCTCTCTCTTCAAAAAGAGTACTGCAGTACTAACCTTGGCCACCAGGTGCCGCTATCAGTAAACATGTCATCTGCTTTTGACGCTTTCTCTGCTACATGTCATGTGCAGACTCATGGTGAAATTGAATTATAATAATATATTTTAATAGAACAAGTTTTCTTTGACTGCAATGGAGATATAACAGGAGATACTTTATGAGATTGAAAGAGACTTTCCAAAAATACGTTTTTGTATTTATTGATATTTTTTATGCAATATGCTTACTTTTGAGAAGGGAATGAAGATTTTATTGACTGTGTTTTTGGGATATTGCTTTATCTACCTAAATTAGATGCATTTACAAGAATTCCACACTTTTATGACGCTTTTCGCTTATGAAGTCTTATAAAGCATTTTCCGATTCTTTCCGATTCTTGTGGTTATTTTTATCTCTCTCGTTGTCCCTCAGACACAGAAGTTAAATCTTTTGGGTTATTTCTGGCATTGGTGGATTCGTGGACAATGAATGTGGAAAATATCTCTTCGTTGCGGATGGAAGTTGAAAAACTGCGCGAGCTGAAAGTATCGCAGCTGAATCGCGAAACCGAAAACACGCTTCGATCGGAGCGATGCAGCTTTTCATCAACTAAAGATCCGATCAATTATACAGGTAATTTGATGCATGTAGAGTTTCAATATTTGCTCTTATTTTATGTTGTCAGTGCGACAATCTCGAGATTTCTGAGAAGAGTTTTATTTGACCAGAAAGACAAAACTTTGAATAAACGAATAGTTCAGTTAATCGCAGTAATAATATATATATCAGCCTATTTATTTATTATTATTATTATTTACGCATTTCAAAATTCCATGATGTTTATCAAAATTATATTGATAAAAACTAAAATATTGATTATTTTCTTAATTGCATTTATTAAAGATTATTAGTTCAATTTGACGGAATTTTGTTACGAAATTAAAATGCGTAAATCATAAAATTATTTTATTGTGTGCGTGTGTCTCCTGGTCTATTGTAGTACAATCAGATGTATTTATTTATTAGTATTATTAGTATTATAAATTCATCAGAAACCTTTTCAAATGGAATAGAATAATAATAATAATATTATATATATATATATATATATATATATATATATATATATATATATATATATATATATATATATATATATATAATTATTATTATTTTTAAAATTTTGTTGAATGTTCTCAGTAATAATAATAAATGTAAAAAAAAAATAGCGTTTCGCGCGTTCGCGGAGAGTTTGACAGGCAGGAATTTGGCCAATAGTTGCCGCAAGCCTCTTATAATCGACCAATTGGTGTGCGAGAAGGCGGGACTTACAACGAGTTAAAGCGATGCAAATATGCGCGCGCACACGCTGTGAATTAAATATACTAGACGCACATCCCGAATACCGGACGCTTTTTTTAAGGTCCGAAAAAGAGGACGTATGGTCACCCTATCCAAACTAACTTTACCGCAGTGTGCTCGAGACAGGTATAGTTTATCATCCGCCCTCCAAACCGGGTGCAGCTCACCGGACACGTGCTAGATGCCATGTGGTGTTTGTGTTAGATGGGCAAATTGACTGTTGCCTTTTATTATAATAATTTCCCGCGTCCCGCATATGCATTCCATTATGACGTCAACATACGCGTGAAACCCGGTACAATGTATCCAGTCGACGTTTGACCAATTTACAGAGTTACTTTCATTGTTGGTCAGTAGAGCATCATAGTATCGTAAAATCTATAGGACGAAACTGCGATTTAAAGATCTTAAAGTGGTCGATCGACATATCGAAACAAGCCGATTATAGCGTAGATGAACGGTTTAACGTCATTTGCGTTATTCTGATGTAATTTGTTTGCGTTCACAGTCGTATAGATGGTAAAATCTGGATTAATAGTGCCCGTGTCACTTGTATTTCCGTCCTGCCCGAGCATCATCATCATCATCATCCTCCTCGCAGGACCGTCCTTACTGTAAAATACTGTAATCTCAAGTCATTTACGTAAAGAATGCACCATTGATAAATATTAAAAATAATAATTCACACACACACAAAGCATATTTTAATACACCTCTACTATGATGAACATGTTTTCAGTTTTCACTTGATTACTTGAAAACAAGTCATTTTGATTTATTAATTTTTTTCTGGGAAGAAAAGGACAAAATGTCATGTGGTGTAACCATCCGGAGACTAAAAAATAAATAAAAAATAAGATGAAATTCTTGGAAACTAAGTGTCACGAAACGCAGATATAAGACAACAAAACACCTGAATGGCATGAGCGCACATCGGCAAGACAATGAGGTGATAGACACTCATGCCAACTGACAAACAAGACGAGAGAATTCGTAGCAACGCCAAACAAAGTGAAGCCACGCGTTCTCACACTAAACGAAACCTGAGCGTACATCGCGACAAAAACAAGACTGAACACACCCGTACGAGAGTTCATCCACACACACACACGCGACACGTTAGACCGAACCTCAGCAGAACATGAAGACGGCTAACGACCGGTCGCGCAACGCAACACGCACCCATGTTCGCGAGAGACCGATTGACGCGATTGCATGTTGCCGAGATCAGATAAGCGAGATGCACCTACGTCAATAACAGACAGACATGAAGCACGAGTGTCCGGATCCCGTGTAAAAGTAAAAAAAATTTTGGGGGGAATTTTAAAGAAAAAGCACATTTTGTTCAGGTCATGTGATGTAATAATGATATTCTTGACTCTAAAATTCATGATACTTGTATAAACGTTTTTACTTTAAAAAATGTGTTGGAATGCCAAAAATGAAAACATTTGGAAAATGCTCTTTTTTTTTTTTTAATTGTAAAATCAAAACTTGGACACAAAGATTACATTTCTACAGACTTGACACATGATTTAAAATAAATGTATTATCTCTGAAAATGTTATTTATCAATAGGGCTGAAACGATTAGTCAACGTTATCGACAACGTCGACAATAAAAAGTTGTCGACAAAATTGTCCGTTGTCGAAGTTTGATCTAATTTAACGTTACATGAGATTATCATAGTAAATCTAAAGGTCGCTACTGATGAGAGGAAGAATTACACGGATGCACTCGAAACTTTCCAAACAGCTTCAGATGATGTACATCAGAGTACGAGGGAATTATAATGCATAAATATTAAATAAGTAAATACAGAAGCGCTCTCGTAGAGTCGGAGCACTTTAAAGGAAACACCCGGCGTTACATCTTTAATGCAGTTATATTTAATGCCTTATAGTTTCATTAAAGTTCAAATAATACGGAAGCAGATCATGTAAATAACTACAAACTCCGAAACGGGCATTTCTCTGTGCGGTCAGCGCCTCTTCTATGAGTCGTGTGAATGTCCCGGCTGATGCACACTCTGTCACGGGACACTCGTCCCTCGAGCGCACACGCTTAATGCAGCCAGACTGTAACATGATTGCTCGTGAGTTTTTAATTCATATTAAATTATATGTGCCACTGTGCATTTCTTATCTTAATAGTGAACAGAAAGACGAGAGAGGTGGAAGTCTTCGCCCAATTATACACACCAACAAAATACATTTTTGATTTGATTTTGTTTTGACTTGTTTTCCATTATAAATATATAAAACTCATTTAAAACAATGTACATTTACTTTAGCAGCTATACTGCAGAATGCTGAATATAATATTAAAAATATCAATATTTTAAAATATCTAAAAATACTTTTAGAGAATAGATCTTGAATATACACACACACACACATATATATATATTTATGTGTATGTATGTATGTATATATGTGTATGTGTGAATTTTTTGTATAAAAAAGTAAAAAATAGACTTGTATGCAAAATACACTTACTGTATATTTAAGATAAATTCTCTTAAAGCAAGTCTAAATATCGTATATGTTGCTTCTCAAGTAAATGTATCTTGTTTGAAGGATTTTTTTAGACAATTTTAAATGGAAAACGAGACAAAAACACTTGATAACTATAGCTTTAACTAAGCTTCAGATGTTTGTGCTTCTCATCGGTGTCCCTGCATGTTGATTTCAGACACGCTAAAGAAGATCTGTGACGTTCTTCGCTTTTTAACGTTTTCCGATCGGACGGTTTTGTCCTTTTAAATCAGAGCGTTATCGGCAAAGTTTACACTCTTGTTTCAGGGCAGCGGTTGATTGACAGGTGAGGGGTGGCGCTTCACTACCGTCTGGGATGCATTCAAGACGGATTACTGGTTACACCTCAAATGCGATGTGGTCACATGCATTTTTAAATTTTCATTTTTTCGTTTTTCTCCCCAATTTGGAACGGCAAATTCCCAATGTGGTGGCGTAGTGACCCTCCTCAATCCAGGTGGTGGAGGACGAGTCTCACCTGCCTCCGAGTCTGAGACCGTCAATCCGCGCATCTTATCACGTGGCTTGTTGGGCGCGTTGCGTGTGGAGGCCACGCCATCCACCGCGGCATCCACGATCAACTCACCACATGCCCCACCGAGAGCGAGAACCACATTATAGTGACCACGAGGAGGTTACCCCATGTCACTCTACCCTCCCTAGCAACCGGGCCAATTTGGTTGCTAAGGAGACCTGACTGGAGTCACTTAGCACGCCCTGGGATTCGAACTAGCGACTCCAGGGGTGGTAGCTCCTGCGTCTTTACCACTGCGCTAGCCAGACCCCTGGTCACCTTCATATGTGGTTCACAAAACGTTTAGACTCTGATTAGACCAGTATTCAGTGCTGGCCACATGTAAATCACCTGAAATGCATTATGATCCTTCAGCAATTCTCCTTTTGTGGTTCACGGCTGAAAGAACGTCAAACCGGTTTGGAACAATATGAAGGGTGAGTCGATCATGACAGGTAGAAATGTCTAAATAAACTCTGGCTAAAGGTTACAAGAACGTGTTTCTCCTGTATAACAGGCCGTGAACACATGTCCGTCTTCAAAGCGTGTCATATCTAGTTATCAGTCACAATGAAAATGAAAGGAACATTACTCACATTTTTTTGTTCACATGATTTGTCATTTTTCTACAGGATTCAAGAGCACATTCGGAAGATTTGAGATGAGAAGACGTCTTGCTGTGGCGTCCGGTGCTGAGGCATGTCTTTGAGAGAGTCTCCTTTCTCCGATGGTGTTTTGGAAGTTCTCCATGCTGTAGGATGGGGTCTCATCTTCCCATGTTTCTGGTTCCTGGACCGCCTCATCGCCAACTGCATCTTCACCACTCTGGAGCGCTTGCAGAGGCGCGAGCGGCTCCTTCCACTTCAGGTCATCTTCGGCTCCATCCTCTTTTTCATCTTATTCGTAATTTCCACACCCTTCGCCCTCCTGGGGTTCGTGCTATGGGCGCCTCTGCAAGCAGTCCGCAGGCCGTTCTCGTACCACCAACAGGTACCGATTATCCCCATGGAGGACCGGAATGCCCAGTGGGAGGAGACGGGTAAAGTCAGTTTCGGATTTGTATCAGCCAACCTGTGCCTGCTGCCCGACAGCCTAGCGCGCTTCAACAACCTCGGACACACGCAGCAACGTGCCGAAATCATCGGACAAAACATCGTCCAAGGTGTGATGCGCCCTCACATCCGTATTTCCGTGGATTCTCCAAGTAGCGGTGGCACGGTGATGCCATCCAGCAGTCTGCTTCCACAGGCCGCCCCATCCACGTGTGGATCAGTAGACTCCAACGCAGGACAGACGGGGGACGTTGAACCGGATGGAAATATTCCAACTAGTTCCGCAAGGAATTCCGAAGAACCCAACTGCATCCAAAACTCCAACCAGCATGGCGTCCAAGCGCGCAGACACCGCAACATTCCAATGGAAGTGTCCACTTTGTTCCCGTCCACTGTGGATATTGTGTGCCTGGAGGAAGTTTTCGATAAGAGAGCTGCTTTCAAACTCATGCAGGCCCTCGGACCGCTCTATGGTCACGTGATCTATGATGTCGGTGTTTATGCGTTCCAGCCGCCTGGAACCTGCTCCTCTTTCAAGTTTTTTAACAGTGGATTATTCGTGGCCAGTCGCTTTCCCGTGATTGAGGCCCGGTACAACTGCTTTACCAACGGCCACGGAGAAGATGCGCTGGCCGCCAAAGGCCTGCTCTCTGTAAAGGTGCTACATCCTCGTTTTGTAATGCCTGTGATCATTAATACGTGTAAATAAGGAAACTAAACTAAAACTTGTTTCCAGGTGGAAATAGGGTTGCAAAAAGGAGACAAGAAAATGGTTGGCCATTTTAACTGCACTCACCTACATGCTCCTGAAGGCAAGTGTGTTGTTATTGTTGGGATCCAAGCACATGTGGAGAAGGTGACCAAATTAATAACAAACAAATCATCGTAAATGGATGAAATTTGGTAGGTGACCTCACAATGGTCTGTTGTCCGTGTGTACCAAGTTTTGTTAAGTTTGAATATTGCGTTCACAAGATACAGGCCAGTACGTCATTATGGGCCACCCCCAAAAGCGTAATAGCTTGTATCTTCCGAATTACTTAATGAGTCAAAGTCCCTTTGATAACGTTTTTTCAGGAGGGTCTGTAGATATAGTGTGAATCAGACAAATGACCCAGGATGAGTTCGAAAAATACCTTTTAGACATCATTCTTTAGACATGGCCAATTAAGGAAAAATTGGTATTCATGCACTCAGTATGTCCTAAGGAGTCCAAAGAAGCCAGTTTTGTGATTTTAGACCAAATTTCTTAAAAGTTCTAAGCAAAAATAACAAATGTTTTCAGACTTCTTGACCAGTAGGTGGCGCTGTCCCCAAAATGACGAGGGTCCCTCAAGACATGATGCTTATGACAATTACCAAATTTGTAAAAAAAGTGTGTAAAGAAACAGCCTCACTTCATGATTGGCGTCTTCGGCATCAGATTTGTTGATTTTTTTTTACATGTGAATGGTTTGATATTCAGGGCGGCTGTGGCTCAGGTATGGGACAGTTGTGGCTCAGGTATGGGACGGCTATGGCTCAGGTATGGGACGGCTGTGGCTCAGGTATGGGGCGGCTGTGGCTCAGGTATGGGGCGGCTGTAGCTCAGGTATGGGGCGGCTGTGGCTCAGGTATGGGGCGGTTGTAGCTCAGGTATGGGGTGGCTGTGGCTCAGGTATGGGGCGGCTGTGGCTCAGGTATTGGGCGGCTGTGGCTCAGGTATGGGACGGCTGTGGCTCAGGTATGGGACGGCTGTGGCTCAGGTATGGGACGGCTGTGGCTCAGGTATGGGGCGGCTGTGGCTCAGGTATGGGACGGCTATGGCTCAGGTATGGGACAGCTGTGGCTCAGGTATGGGACAGCTGTGGCCTCAGTTGGTAGAGCGGGTTGTCCACTAATCGCAGGGTTGGCGGTTCGATTCCCGGCCCACATGACTCCACATGCCGAAGTGTCCTTGGGTAAGACACTGAACCCCAAATTGCTCCCAATGGCGGGTTTGCGCCTTGCATGGCAGCTCTGCCGTCATTGGTGTGTGAATGGGTGAATGAGTCACAGTGTAAAGCGTTTTGAATACCGCTATGGTTAAAAAGGCAATATATATAAGTGCAGACCATTTGATGTATCAAAAATGTATGAGGATTGTTTGACCGCCACTGTCTCAAGATTAATTGACCATAACTTTTTTTTATTCTAGCACCTACAGTTTCGGCCATAATCCGTTCCAGTATAAGCAAAAAAAAACGTGAAATAGCTTATTATAGAGCCACCATGTGGCCGATTATCCCAAAATTTGGAGGAAAGCTTCATTTTGTCAACCTGTAAGGGGAAGCCAAATTTCATTAGGATCGGCCAATCACAACGTACTTTATTAGCTGCTGGAATTGGATTGGCTTTGGGCGTTCAGAAGATATGAGTCAATCAAATAAAACATCAACAAAGTCAATTATTTCCAGAGTTATGTAAAAACGTAAACGGCCTTCTTACATCGCCACCTAGGGTCGGATGGGGATGTGTGTATGTGCCTGAGTAGTGGGGGGGATTTGGGACCATCCTGCCAAATTTGGTGTCTCTAGGATTTAAAGTTTTTGGGTAGAAAAAGAATAACAAATACAAAAGGTTTCCAGCACCTTTCGTGCTTTGGCCCCTAATGAATGAAAAATATTAGCACATTTTTGTTTTGTTTATACTGTATATATATATATATTTCGTCCTCAAAAATCATTTGGTTGTAAACAGGACATGGAGCGATACGCTTCGAGCAGCTCAACATGTTGACTAAATGGATCAATGAGTTTCAAGCAGGCACCAAGAAAGCTGATGAAATGGTGATGTTTGATGTGCTGTGCGGAGACTTCAACTTCGACAACTCTTCCCCTGGTATGTTTTGAACAAATGCACTACATGCTGAACGCTTTCAGTACGAATAGCAATAATAAACTGAATAATGGCATAGCTTATGCTCTCATATATCATTGCATATGTGTAGATGACAATCTGGAGCAAAGGCACGGGCTGTTTGAAGACTACATAGACCCCTGCAGAGCTGGACCGGGTCAAGAGAAGCCCTGGGTCATGGGTAACACGCTCATTTACACCTTGTGGCACACTGTATAGGAGTGGGAAGTGCTTTGGTTTTTGTTCCTCGACTGATGCATTCAGATGTTGAACTAAAACTCATCGTGGTGTAATTTGTAGGGACCCTATTGGAACAACCAACTCTTTACCATGAGAACCTGCGGACCCCCGACAACCTGCAGCGGTGAGATCAAACTTGCATTAAAGTCTTGTTTATGATGTGTGCGATACGGCTACAAAATTATATCTTGATATTTTTTAGCCGACTGATATCACGATGTTTATGTATGTGATCTGAAATGGTTAAAA
>JAVLUX010000015.1:43737500-43857500 GCA_032164185.1 Moxostoma hubbsi
AGCCTGATTCTCTAAAAGCTTATACAAGCAGGTAAAGATATGTGTTTTCCTTTGAGAATTTTTTTTATTATTATAATTATTATTTATTATTTTTTAGAAAAGCAACTACTCACAAAAAGATACTGATCAATAAATAAATAAATCATAACTATCAAAATTGGGAAGGGAGCACCTGATTGAAGAAATAATTTGAACAATAAACGGATTCAACCGACATCGCTGAGGGACTTTTATTGCATCACGGAGGTCATTTCCTGTTTATATAATGGGCTGTTTTTGAGCACTGACACGTGAGAGAGAGAGAGAGACAGCGCGCGCGCGCTGAGGGAGAGATGGCGACCACATACAACACCTTCAGTCTGTGAGTGTTCAGCCGCATGTTCTCATTTACTCTCTCATTTCATTTCAGATACATTGATTACAATCGCTCATATAAAGAGCGAAAAAAAGACTTAAAGTCTTTAAATGCGGTGTCGTGTGTGAAAAGTGAACTACAGTCGCCCATAACTGCGGCTGCGTCTCAAAACCTAGTGAACTGCTTACCTAGACAACATTATATAGGGCAGTGTAACACGTCATGTCCTAAAAACAATAGTTGAAAATTATCTGCAGAACAGGAATGAAGATTTTTAAAAGAACACTCAGTTCTGTGGGTCCATACAATGCAAGTGAATGGCAACTAGAACTTTGAAGCTCCAAAAAGCACATAAATGCAGCATAAATTTCATCCATGTCTTCTGAAGCAATCCCAGCGATTCGAGAACTCCTTTTTCACTATAAAGCTTGACATCTCCAGTCTCCTTGGCGATCATGATTTCAAACTCGATTACACTTCCTAGCACTAGGAAGTGCAGTCGAGCTTGAAATCAGGATGAGGCCTAGAAAGTGCAGATGTCAATATTTATAGTGAAAGACAATTAAAATTCTGGACCATTCTCACCTGAAACCGATTGTCTCACTTCTGAAGACATGGATTAAACCACTGGAGTCTTATGGATTACAATTATGCTGCCTTTATGTGCTTTTTGGAGCTTCAAAGTTCTGGTCACCATTCACTTGCATTGTGTGGAGCTACGGAGTTGACATATTCTTCTAAAAATCTTCATTTGTGTTCCGCATGTTCTGAAAGTCTCACATGTCTGGGACAGCATGAGGGTGAGTGAATGATGATTTTTCGGTGTACTGTGCCTTTAAAACATGCATTTTTTGAGCTGTAACGTTTATTCGTCAAGTAGCAATCTAAACACATATTCCTTTGAAATGTTGCAAAACTCTTGGTTCCACAATTGCTTATAAAATATACATATAAATGTAAAATATGTGCAAGTAAATGCACATATTCATGAACTTTCCGTTGCATTCACAGGCACACGACCCCTGAGAAGTTCTACATTGAAGCCTGCGATGATGGCGTCAGTGATGTGCTCATCGTCGACAGGGTGTCGACAGAAATGACCCTGACAGGTACATCAGGAACAGGTCTGAGCAGAAACATACTCCACACGAGAACGTGACAAGATTGCGTACTTGTGAAGGGTATGTTTCTGACATGTAGTGTAAAGATCACAGGATGGTTCATTAAACCGTTTGATACCTGATAAGTGACACCTCATTTTTTATTGCATAATGCAAGAATTCCAAGCTTTATTTTAGGTCACAGAATGGCACTAGAGCGAGTCATGTGCGGTCTCACGAGTCATACTTTGGTTAAAAATGTAACCGTTTTCATCCCAAATGAGGACGCAAATTGATACTAAATCGTAACACATTTGGGCCGTGATTTACTGCAGGTTTGCATGTATAAAACCGTACAAACACGCAATGAATCTGCAAAAAATGTCGGCGCTAATCTACTGTCGTAGATTGCATTTTTCAGATGCGCTAAATAGCATGCCTTGTTTCTCCAAAATCAAACAATCGCCATTTGTCTAGTACATTTTTGTTTTTACTCACCAGACTTTTGAGGTCATGTCAGCGTAATGCAACTGAATGCTAACAAACATATTAAGAAAACCAAGACGGGTCCTTCGCTGTCCTTTTACGCATAACGCGGCGCCATTTTGCGGCCCGCTCGGTTCTCCTGATGGCCAGTCCAAAGTGCGTCGGCCGTTTTAAAAAAAAATTTTTTTATTTCTTTCCAAAATGATTTCAACTTGCATCTGGACTTTAAAGTATTCAGATCTCATTTTTGTTAATTTAGTTGTAATATATCAGCTCACTTTTCATTCACACAGTTGTTTTTTGGAACCCATTCAACTTAAATACTGTTATAAATTGTAAACAAATACTAATGATGACTAATAATAATAATAATAATAATAAATATAGCCGCAAGCAGCAATACCGTGGTCAAGTCAATTATCGTCACCATGAGCAACTAAATGTTTTTGGTGAGAGTCTGATGAACAGTGTATGAAGAGTTAGAAAAAGGAAAATTTCAATCGTACAAAAAATATTTAGTTCTTCAAATTTTTGTCCAGGATGTGGCGCTGTTCTGAAACTGCTCCGGTAGTATCTGGGCATGACTGTTATATAAGTATGACTCTAGATGATGCAGGCCATTTTTCATACAAATCAGACAAACGGCCTAGGATGAGTTCGAAAAATCTGAAAATTTTAAATGGTAGAAAAATTTTCATGACGGAAAATGACATCCTGGGGTGCATAAAATAATTTTGTTTCTAGGACTCACGGTTCAAAAGTTATTAACATAAACGTGAGTGCAAATTTGTGCAGTTGGTGGCGCTAGAGGGTTTGAGGTAGAGGTGCAAAATTTGCTGTGGTGACACATCAGACTGTCCTCTATCTGTGTGCCAAATTTCATAACTTTCCCGCAAGCGGTTCTATGGGCTGCCATAGACTCAAGAGTGGAATAATTATAATAATAATAATAATAATAATAATAATAATAGGAAAACTAACGAAAACAATAGGTGTCTTTTATTCCCTTCGGGGCTTGACCCCTCATAAAATTGTATTAATATTATTATTATTATTATTATTATTATTATTAGTGACTTTTAATTGTAATTTTAAATGTAACAGTTATATATTTAAATCGTGCACTTTTTAAACCCTCACGCTTTTATTTTGACATTCTGAAGTCTCCAGGACGTCCTGTATGTGTCTGTTTGTGGGCTAGTTCACAGTAGTTTTATTCGCTTATTATTCAGATTCTGGTCAAATGCTCCTCCGGAGCCGTTCTAAATGCAGATTATAAGTGAACCGAACTATTGAGCATCTACATCTGAGATGTTCGTGACTAGCGCTCAAATATTGCGCACCGCTGTGAAGGCTAAAAATAGTCGGGAGTGCCTCACCAGCCTTTTATGTCAACAGAGCAGCACCATTCACTGAATCGCTAGTGCGGGTAACCTCCTCGTGGTGGTGATTAGTGGTTCTCGCTCTCAATGGGGCGTGTGGTGAGTGACTCCAGCTGGGTCTCCTTAGCAACCAAATTGTCCCGGTTGCTAGGGAGGGTAGAGTCACATGGGGTAACCTCCTCGTGGTGGTGATTAGTGGTTCTCGCTCTCAATGGGGTGTGTGGTGAGTGACTCCAGTCAGGTCTCCTTAGCAACCAAATTAGCCCGGTTGCTAGGGTGGGTAGAGTCACATGGGGTAACCTCCTCGTGGTGGTGATTAGTGGTTCTCGCTCTCAATGGGGTGTGTGGTGAGTGACTCCAGTCAGGTCTCCTTAGCAACCAAATTAGCCCGGTTGCTAGGGAGGGTAGAGTCACATGGGGTAACCAAATTGTCCCGGTTGCTAGGGAGGGTAGAGTCACATGGGGTAACCAAATTGTCCCGGTTGCTAGGGAGGGTAGAGTCACATGGGGTAACCAAATTGGGCAGGTTGCTAGGGAGGGTAGAGTCACATGGGGTAACCAAATTGTCCCGGTTGCTAGGGAGGGTAGAGTCACATGGGGTAACCAAATTGTCCCGGTTGCTAGGGAGGGTAGAGTCACATGGGGTAACCAAATTGGCCCGGTTGCTAGGGAGGGTAGAGTCACATGGGGTAACCTCCTTGTGGTGGTGATTAGTGGTTCTCTCAATGGGGCGTGTGGTGAGTTGTGTGTGGATCGTGGAGAGTAGCATGAGTCTCCACATGCTGTGAGTCTCCGCGGTGTCATGCACAACGAGTCACGTGATAAGATGCGCGGATTGACGGTCTCACGCAACTGAGACTCGTCCTCCGCCACCCGGATTGAGTAACCGCGCCACCACGAGGACCTACTAAGCAGTGGGAATTAGCCGTTCCAAATTGGGAGAAAAAGAGGAGAGTGTCATACACGGGTATTCACATCAATAAAATGGCATTATTTAGTGAGAGCAAGACCGCATGTAAGCAAAAGTGTCCTTTTGGAGGGTGTGTCCAACATATTTGCACGTGTATCTATTTGAACAGGTTTTGTTTGTAAATCGCCTGCAACACATCCACTAATGAACAGTTTTGGAGTTTAATAGGGGCGTCTGTGAACCGGATCTTATTCACTCTTATGAGCTGATTCTGTTTATGGATCGAGGATAAAAACACTCATAAATGTCTCAAATGCACATACTTTAATTAAAATGAGGAAATACTAAAATGTTGCCAAAACAAGGCCAATGTGTTCAAATAATGTGATCTTTACAAAGTGATTATTTTTCTATTGATGTGTTTCAGTGAGGAAGGATATTCCTCCGTCAGCAATAACACGACCGATATGTGGAATCATGGGAACTATACGGCTGGTGGCAGGTATGATGTCTTTCAGTTTATGACCGATGCATCTGATCCGCTCCATTTTATTACTGTGTTTTAATGCTTTACAAGCAGGGTTGGGCGAGATTGCCTTCTGTTAAATCATTTATTGGAGTGACGTGAACATTTACTGAACTGCAAGACAAAAACTCAAGGAATTTCAGTAACGATACAAAACAAATGCATCATTCATTTAGACTAATTATGCATATTTATTCCTTGCATTTTGAGGCCATACAGCCTCAAAATGTTCACTACATTGTTTTCAGATATCAAAAATGATAATCTACTGAATATAGATTATATTTCTTTAGATACCCGAGTATGGGGCATAGAAGCCCGTGTGACTGTGGAGTGATGCTGAATGTGGGTTCAGGGGTGTCCCGGGAGAACATTTTTTCATTAAAGTGAGAGACTAGTCTAGCAACTAGTCATTTTTGTCATTCCTAATCCATTCCAGACGTCTGATTAATTTTCCCAAAATTAGAACTGAAATCGATGTTTATTATTAAAGGCTCGTAACAGCTGATTAATAAAGATACATTTACAAGGGAAAAACGTTTTGGTCTTAAAGGTGCTTTGAAACCACGTTAACTCATGCGGCGCTTCATGTCTGCACACATGCAGGGAAAAGAGGCGACGCGTGCGGAGCGGGACGGGGCAGAAATGATGCATGTTTGGTGCTAGAGGACAATATTCAAGATTACAGAAAGATCAGAGCTGTTGTCCACATCACTGTTGTTCTGTTGCGCTCTTCACTGGAGACGATGAGAGGACGCAACCGTTGTCATGAAGTCTTGCGGTGCGGATGGAATCAATCCGGCGTCCGACGTAGCCTAATCGTTAGCAAGGCAGCTAGCATTAGCACGTTCATCCAGTCTGACACTACATTACCACTGGCGAGTTGTGAGCGAAACAGAGCGTTTACAATTCATTCCTATGAAAGCCGAGCGTCACGCTCGCAATGTGGATCGTAGGATTGGCGGCGGTGCGGGGCGAGCGCTCTCCTAGCGCCGTGAGCGCCTTTGAGCGGATTTCGTCCGCCCCAGTGGAAACGCAGCCTGAGAAAGCCGAACTGCTTGTGTTTTAGCGACACACAGTAAATATCGAAAATTCCTCAAAAGCTTATCGTGGATTTTCTTCATCGTGATGTATATCGCTATCGTTTTACCGCCCCGCCCTAATTTTACTTAACTAACGGGGTTCTTCTAAAGTAGCTTAATTAAGCCAACTCTGACCATAGATTTGTAGTTGATAAGAAATATACTGAAACAAACAGTCCTTCAGGATGAATTAAAAAGAAACAATTTATTTTACCAGGTAATAGTTTAATACGGATCGTAATTGCCTGGTAGAGAAAAGCTACACACTTTAAGTACCCAAACCACGAACAACGGGAATTTTGGGAGTGGTTAGGTTTGGAAGACCTGGGGACATGCCTCATTAACATACTGGCAGGGATGGGGACAGATCTCCAGAATTATACAGCATTTGGCAAAGACATTTATAACTTTGTTACCATTAGTTTTATCCACATGGGAAAGAGACCATTATACCAGTCGCACTGAGATATTTTAAATGATCCCAAACATGCCTAGATACATTATTTGTGTTCATGGTTTTCTTTGTTACATTTTTACATATACATTTTGTGTGTCTGAGCAGAACAGATGAGTGAGTGTTAGGAGAATAGGCCTAAATTGTCCTGAGGTGAGATTTGTGTTTTATGGTCCTTGCTCCGTAGGATGGAGATGCTCAACTGTGTAGGAGTTTTATGACGTTGGTTCTCGTGGTGGTCTTTGACTTTTACGATGTCTTGATGTCAGACAATGATAACACATTTATGTGTAATTCATACTGAAAAATTAAATGTATTATTAAAAGCTGCTCTTCGTTACGTATTGTTTTCAGGCATGTATCTCATCATCGTTACCAAGAAGAAGAAAGTGGGTGACCTGCTCGGCCATGCAGTCTGGAAAGTGGTGGACTTTGACATTATTTCATACAAGAAAACTGTTCTGCATCTCACTGATAATCAGGTTGGTTCTTCTGAATGTATGTTTAAAATATGCATTTGCATTATTTGTGTTATTAGTGTCAACACAGGGAGTTCTGGATCCCCCCCCCACTCTGTGTTTATGGGATGTTTGAGCATGTGCATCACTTTATGTCAACAGAACCAAACCACAAGCAGTGCAAAATGAGCCTTGGTGTTTGAACAGCTGTGCTTTTGATGTTGTGTTGTTTAAAATGGGTGAAAACGTGTTCAGGTCACATTTCATGGCAAAATTAAAAGAAAGAAATGTATAAATTTAAGCACATTTTCCTCTTGTTTAACACAAAACCCTCTATGGTTCTGTTTTTGAGAAGTAACACTGATGCAAAAGTCACACTTTTGTGGCTTTAATGTAGACTTTGTCTATAAGAGATGCTTTTATCTTTAAAAAATATTTTTATTTTTTTTACTTTTAGTCAGCAGAATTATATTTAGAAATATGCACACTTCAAATCGGGTGAATTTAAATGAATTGCATTCAAATATAAATGTAGGATTAAATTATACTACACTAATTAACCACATTAAATTCAGAAATTCAGGATGAACTGCTAACAAAAGGTTAAAAGGAATAAAATGAAAAACTATTTCACCCCGGTACAGAAGGCGGCGCTGTTCTACATTGATTCTGGTGCGTGGAACTTTTAAAGGGACAGTTCATCCAAAAATGAAAATTCCCTCATTATTTACTCACACTCATGATATCCCAGGTGTGCATGACTTTCTTTCTTCAGCAGAACACGTTTGAAGAAAATTAGGTCCTTAAAATGCAAGTGGATGGTGACCAGACATTTGAAGCTCCAAAAATCACAGATGGTCAGTATGAAAGTCATCCATACGACTCCGGCTGTTATAGTGCAAAATACCGTTTTTAAATAATAATATTTATTGAAGCAAAAAAGTTATCCGATACTGTCCCTTTAAGAATTCAGCTGTCAGTGCATATATTTAACCTGTTATTACGCAATCGCCTGCATGCGGTGGTGACACTCTGCTTACATTTAATATGTAATTTACCATCTATAAATGTAATTAATCTTTTCAAAGGTTTAATGCTTCAACATTGATATCCGATCTCTTTCACGACAGCAATGCTCCAGAAACAGCAATTGAGTTATTTGTGCAGGAGTACAAATGAAAACATGCGATATCAAAACGGGACTTTTATTATGAAAACGTGCAATGTCAAAACGGGACTTTTATTATGAAAACGTGCAATGTCAAAACGGGACTTTTATTATGAAAACACGCAATGTCCAAACGGGACTTTTATTATGAAAACACGCAATGTCCAAACGGGACTTTTATTATGAAAACACGCAATGTCCAAACGGGACTTTTATTATGAAAACACGCAATGTCCAAATTGGACTTTTATTATGAAAACACACAATGTCCGAACGGGACTTTTATTATGAAAACACGCAATATCCGAACGGGACTTTTATTATGAAAACATGCAATATCCAAATGGGACTTTTATTATGAAAACACGCAATATCCAAACGGGACTTTTATTATGAAAACATGAAATATCCAAACGGGACTTTTATTATGAAAACACGCAATATCCAAATGGGACTTTTATTATGAAAACATGAAATATCCAAACGGGACTTTTATTATGAAAACATGCAATATCCAAATGGGACTTTTATTATGAAAACACGCAATATCCAAATGGGACTTTTATTATGAAAACATGAAATATCCAAACGGGACTTTTATTATGAAAACATGCCATATCAAAACATCACAAACTGCAATCTGAGCAGCATTCATGTTGTAAAACTGTATATGATCTTATATATTAGAGTCTCATAAACAAAACCAGCCGTCTCCAAAGTCTATTTATAAAAATGTGGCGTAGTTTTATTCATAATAGTCGAGCAGTGCGGTCAGATTTAGTGTCGTATTGAGAGGCGGAGCCTTAATTTGACTCTGAACACTTCCAGTGATTTTACACAGAATAAAAGCTGCAGGAGCCTCATTTATTATTAAATCATCTTCACATTAGAAACGTCACTTCTTCAGACTCGTGACTTTGGGGACGTTGTATTTCTGGGGTGTCTTGACACTTTTATTATTGTTTATTTACATTATAAAAACATGTTCAGCACAAAATATTTCCATTACTATAAACTTCAGCTTCTCTAACTTTAATAAATAACAACATATATTAATGGTGAAACTTGTGAAATAAAGTTCAAAGTGTCTCTTTCAAAAGATACCACAACTGTGTCCAAACTCCGAAGGGTCCCGTAAATACAACCATTTAAATTGAAATGCTGTTCTCCAGATGCAGGACAACAAGGCGTTCCTGGGAATGATCAACAGCGTCCTGAACACAGACGGGTTCTACTATGCTACCGATTATGATCTGACACACACACTCCAGCGTCTGTCCAACACCAGCCCAGAGTTTCAGGAAATGAGTTTATTGGAGCGGGTGAGACGGAGAGAGAGAGAGAGAGAGAGAGAGAGAGAGAGAGAGAGAGAGAGAGACACCACTTTATTCTTATTATCTAAATGATCTTAACCGATGATTAGCGATGCGTAACGCTTGATGCAGAAGCGCTAACTGCATCTGTTATTTGGTTTCACAGGCCGATCAGAGATTTGTGTGGAACGGGCACCTCCTAAGAGAGTTCCTAGCACAGCCTGAGGTAGGCGTTTAGATACGACTCATTCTGTTACAAGTATCACTGGACGATACATCTAAATACATTGTGTCTTTCTCTCACAGCTGCACAAGTTTGTCTACCCTGTTGTTCACGGCTGTATCCTTTTACCGAAAGCTGACGTCGTTACGAGGGTCTTTCTGCATCCTGCATTATGATTGTGTAATTCGAGCATGTTTTCAGTTCTGTTTTGTTCACCTAAAAACTAAAATTCAGTCATTGTTTAGTAGCTCACGTTGCTCTTTTTCATGCTAACGCAATTTATAGAGAGTCAAGCTTCTGAACCAAATATTATTCACAAATGTTGTAATATAGCTTGTGTGCTGTATTCCAAGTCTTCTTGTTGACTTTTGTTCTGTGCTTTTATGTTGAAATTCCTGTTTACTTCCTGTTTCCTGTTTGGTTTTTGTAGTTCTTTGTAGTTTCTTTTTCTCATTGGTTTTCCCCTGATTGTTTTCCCAGGTGTTCCTTGTTTCCCCCTGTCCATTTGTCTGTTATCCTGTAACGATCCAGGCAACAAGAGAAGATCTAAGCGCAGCGTTTTAATAACAAAAAACAAGAAAACTTGGAATAACGAAAACCACGGAGAACTTGGCACTGAACTTGCAAAACATGAATAGACGGGGGGAAACAAGTGCTTAAATATACTGTATATATATATGTAGCGTTGGGCCTGTTGTTGTTTCTTCATACGGTGCAGTCCTTAAATCACTGTCCCAGTCATCACCATGAAGTCGTGCTGCATCAACGGTAAAATATTCGATTGGAACATCATTTCCAGGAGGAGCTGCTTCAGGGCCGGTGTGCGCTACTACGTCCGAGGTAACGGTTGTGAAGTGTGGTCGAATTCCTCTGTTCATTTGTACTTCATATGCTGCTTGAACTATTAAACTGACGTCTTTCTCTTCAGGCATCGACTCTGAGGGTCACGCCGCTAACTTTGTTGAAACTGAACAGATTGTTCAGTATAATGGAGGAAAAGCTTCATTTGTTCAGGTAAGCCGCTGGAATTGTGAAGCCTCTAAATATCAGTGTGCACGGTGTTTTGCTGGTCCCCATGAATGGGAGTTTCTGCTGTAGAACGTCCAGTTACACACCTGTCAATGGGAAGTGAATTAAGAAAATTGATTTTATTTTTGCACTTTTATTGTTCTATCCCAATTTGGAACGCCCAATTCCCAATGTGCTCTTGAGTCCTTGTGGTGGCACGGTTACTTGCCTCAATCCGGGTGGCGGAGGACGAATCTCAGTTGCCACCGCGTCTGAGACCATTAATCCACTTGACTTGTTTAGTGCATTGCCGTGGAGACGTAGAGCGTATGGAGGCTTCACGCTATTCTCCACAGCATCCACGCACAACTCACCACACGCCCCACCGAGAGCGAGAACCACATTATAGTGACCACGAGGAGGTTACCCCATGTGATTCTACCCTCCCTAGCAACCGGGCCAATTTGGTTACCCCATGTGACTCTACCCTCCCTTGCAACCGGGCCAATTTGGTTACCCCATGTGACTCTACCCTCCCTAGCAACCAGCCCAATTTGGTTACCCCATGTGACTCTACCCTCCTTAGCAACCGGGCCAATTTGGTTACCTCATGTGACTCTACCCTCCCTAGCAACCGGGCCAATTTGGTTACCTCATGTGACTCCACCCTCCCTAGCAACCGGGCCAATTTGGTTACCTCATGTGACTCTACCCTCCCTAGCAACCGGCCCAATTTGGTTACCTCATGTGACTCTACCCTCCCTAACAACCGGCCCAATTTGGCTACCCCATGTGACTCCACCCTCCCTAGCAACCGGCCCAATTTGGCTACCTCATGTGACTCCACCCTCCCTAGCAACCGCGCCAATTTGGTTACCCCATGTGACTCTACCCTCCCTAGAACTTTTTTCGCCTTTTTGAACGAAAGTTTCCCGCGCTTCTCAAGCGTCCTTTTTTTCCTTGATCTCCTGTCCATAAACGAGACGTTTTTTGCATTTAAACAAAAACTACATTCAAGGCTATTTTTGATCCCGAATTACTCTTTTTGTTTTGTTTGATTATTTCCGTTATTAGCCTCTAATTTATTGATCTGTTGCAGCGCTGTTGTTTGAGCGCAACGTGCGCCCTAAAGTTTTTTTTGTTGTCATTTGTATGTTGAAAACTAACTTAAATTTAAATTAAATTCCTTATTTTTGGTAAATCTTTAAGTATGAACAATTTAGCTTAAATGCTTAATGGGGGTCATGCTTTCTGATTGCATTTGGCAGTTTATTTAAACTGTCTGGCGCCCCAATTGAACATTAAAAGTTCTGGGTAGACCACTGCTACAACTTTGACCTTTGACCCTTTAATCTCCCACAGACTCGAGGATCTATCCCGTTCTACTGGTCACAGAGACCAAACCTTAAATACAAGCCGAAACCACAGATCAACAAGAGTGTCAATCATGTAAGATTTACTTTCTGCTGACATTTGGTTTAAGTACCACTATAAAAAAGTGTATTTGTTATTTTGAGGTTAAGTCATGCACTAAATAGGGAGCAAGGGAGCATCCTATAGCTCTCATATAACTGTTCTGAGACCAGTGCAGACAGACAGCACACTGGAGGTTAAGTCATGCACTAAATAGGGAGCAAGGGAGCATCCTATATCTCTCCTATAACTGTTCTGAGACCAGTACAGACAGACAGCACACTGGAGGTTAAGTCATGCACTAAATAGGGAGCAAGGGAGCATCCTATATCTCTCCTATAACTGTTCTGAGACCAGTGCAGACACATATACACACACACACACACACACACACACACACTTGTATCTGCATCATGTATTCAGTTGTCCTGCAGGTCTCTATAATACAGGAAACAGAGAATTGGGGAAAAGTTTGTATTTGCTCCACAGGATAAACAGGAGAAAAATGGCGCCATCTGGTGGAAAATATAAAAATGTAAATGTTGAAGCCAGGAAATGTTAATGGCACTGGGATGAAATATTGCAGTTTTAATGGGTTTCAATGGGGACATTTTTGTCCTGAAGGTCCCGAGTGTGACTATTTTGTGTACACAGTGTGTTGTAGATGTGTTATAGATGTGTTATAGGAACTGAGGTTGAAATATCACAATTCCCCCAAAAATACACACCTATGGCAACATGATTAACACATCCAAAATGATCGAAAAGACAAAAATGTCCAGAATGTCGCACATGGGTAAAAAAAAAAAAAAAAAGTTGTTTGATTGTTTCTTGCATTCCTTTATAAAACATGTTTCTTCTCTCACAGTTGGATGGTTTCCAGAGACATTTTGACTCTCAGATCATAACCTACGGCAAACAAGTGATTCTGAACCTGGTATGTTTTAGTCCGTTTACCACAGATGTCATGTACCGCGAGACATCGCACATGTGAACTCTTGCGTTTCTGTTCGTGTTTCATGCTCAGATAAACCAGAAAGGCTCGGAGAAGCCGCTAGAATCGGCCTTTGCCAAGATGGTGGGCGGTCTGAGCAACGGCATGATCAAGTGAGCGAGTTAATGTGTTGACGTAAACGCCGCGGATATGGAAACATGTTTAGAGTCTCACAGGCCGTGTGCTCCTGCAGGTACATCGCATTTGACTTTCATAAGGAGTGCAGCCGGATGAGGTGGCATCGCCTGCAGATACTGGTCGACATGGTGGCGGAAATGCAGGATGAGTTCGGGTACGGGCATGACATTGTGATATCTTTGCAGATTTGACTGTTCCTCTGGGCTGTTTATTCATTTTATATCGTGTGCTAAATGTGTTTTGGAACAGCTACTTCCTGGTGGATTCGGATGGGACGGTTCAACTGCAACAGGACGGGACGTTCCGTAGCAACTGCATGGACTGCCTGGATCGGACTAATGTCATTCAGAGTCTGCTGGCACGCCGCTCGCTGCAGTCACAGTTACAGGTGCGATCGCTTAATGCACGTAAATAAATTGCCATGTGGCACAGATTTAAATCCTGCAGGTGTAATAGTTACAATGCAATATTTGATCCAAAGTGACTTTGCATAAGTGTGCGCACCCTTTTATAATTGGGTATGTGGCTGTCCAAAATCGACCAATCATCCAGCTCATGTGAAGTAGAACACACCTGTCTTCACCTGAAGGGACTCTGATTCACTCCAAATAAATCTCGGCTGTTCCTCTTGGATTTTTCGGACATTTTATTGGTTGCATGCTACTACAAGAGCCGTGGGCCACTAAGAGCTTACAAAGCATCAACGGGATCTCACTGTTGAAATGTATCGCTCAGGTGAGGCCTACAAACTATTTCCAAGGCATTAGATATACCACAGAACACAGTGAAGACGGTCATCGACACGTGGAGGAAGTATGGCACAACAGTGACATTATCAAGAACAGGACGTCCCACCAAAATTGATGAGAAGACAAAGAGAAAACTGGTCAGGAAGGAGCTGCATGTGCCAACTATCTCCCGTATTCTTCATCCGTCTGGGCTATGGGGCCGGGTGGCAAGACGCAAGCCTTTTCTGACTAAATAAAACACCCAAGACCGCCTAAAACCTCTATCCATTCTCCCAAAACCATGTGGAACAAATGTGTTATGGTCTGACGAGACCAAGATTGAACTTTTTGACCAAGATTGTAAAAGGCACGTTTGGCGCAAAAACAACACCGCACATCAGCAAAAGAACCCCATACCCGCGGTGAAGCATGGTGGGGCGACATCATGTTTTGGGGCTGCATGCCTGAAGAGGGCCGAACACAGGCGATGCCCTCGCCATTTGACGGATCTGGAACGTTTTTGCAATGAAGAGTGGGAAAATATTCCCAAGTCAAGATGTGCCAAGCTGATAGACTCCTATCCAAACAGACAGAGTGCTGTAATAAAATCAAAGGGTGCTTCAACTTCAGCATTGGTTCAGGGATGTGCACACTTATGCAGTTACGTGTTCATTTGATTTCGCTACATTTATGCCACTAATAAAAACTTAGAATAACTAGATGGGTACATTTCCTGAAGAAAATGTGAGTAGTGCTTGCCATGGCAAAACTAGTCACATAGCATGTTTTAGCATGATGCTAAGCACTATACTGCATTATAATGTTGCTAGCTTGTGTTTGCATGATAAAAGCATGTAGGTAATGTTTTAACACTTGACTAGGCATTGCTAGCATGATTCTAGCACGTTTTTAACATGTTTTACCACTTCGCTAGGCATTGCTAGCATGTGTTAGCATGATGCTAGCATGTTTTAACACTTCGCTAGGCAATGCTAACATGTGTTAGCATGATTTTAACAAATTTTTAGCATGTTTTACCACTTCGCTAGGCGTTGCTAGCATGTGTTAGCATGATGCTAGCATGTTTTAACACTTCGCTAGGCAATGCTAACATGTGTTAGCATGATTTTAACAAATTTTTAGCATGTTTTACCACTTCGCTAGGCGTTGCTAGCATGTGTTAGCATGATGCTAGCAGGTTTTAACAGTTCGCTAGGTGATGCTAGCATGTGTTAGAATGATGCTAGCAAGCTTTTAGCATGTTTTAGCACTTTGCTAGGTGACGCTAGCATGTGTTAGCATGATGCTAGCATGTTTTTTCACTTAGCTAGGCGATGCTAGCATGTGTTAGCATGATGCTAGCACGTTTTTAACATGTATTGGTGCAGGCATGGCTTTAGCTGTATTTAACACATTTTACCATGTTTGAATCCATTGTACAATTTCCCCCAAAAATCAGCACAGAATATAGGGAAGCAAATCTGCAGATTTCGGCTAATTCGGCTATTAGTGTTGTTAGCTTGGCAACTTGTGAAACTCTCTTGAATTGGTGTTGATGTGTTGTGGTTTCTCTGTAGAGATTGGGAGTGCTTCATGTGGGCCAGCGGATTGAAGAACAGGCAGATTTTGAAAAGATATACAAGAATGGTAAGACCTGCCGCAACCGTCCTCTTGTTCATTTCATCCTGTTCTGCTTTAATCATCTCTCTCTCTCTTTGTCCCTTCAGCGTGGGCAGACAATGCCAATGCTTGTGCCAAACAGTACGCTGGTACAGGAGCCCTAAAGACCGATTTTACACGGTAAGCAGTGACACTTCTGCTCTGCCCGACACTCTCTCTCTCTCTCTCTCTCTCACACACACACACACACACACACAGACACACAGACAGAGAGAGTGTGTGTGTGTGTGTGTGTGTGTGTGTGTGTGTGTGAGTGTGTGTGTGTGTGAGTGAGTGAGTGAGTGTGTGTGAGAGAGTGTGTGTGTGCGCGAGAGAGAGAGAGAGTGTGTGTGTGTGCGCGAGAGAGATAGAGAGCGCGTGCGCGTGTGTGCGTGCATGATAAAGAAAAAGTATTGCACATAGTTCTGGGTCGTATGACGCAATGAAGAAAAGCGTCAACCGAGTAAGATTTATGCAAACCATTATTAATCGAGAGAAATGGTTGTGTGTGTGTGTGTGTGTGTGTGGTTGGTTGTGTGTGTGCGTTCAGGACAGGAAAGAGAACCCATTGGGGTCTGCTGATGGACGGGTGGAACTCCATGATCAGATACTACAAGAACAACTTCTCAGATGGCTTTAGACAGGTGGGCATCTCCTGGAGATTCTGGGATGGTAAGAGAACATACTTGTGTTGTAACATGTTTTATTCTTCCGTCTATTCAGGACTCCATTGATTTGTTTCTGGGGAATTATGCCGTTGAGGAGGCGGATATAAACACTCCTCTACATGAACCCAAAGACTGGAAGTTCCTCACGGTAAGAAATAAAATAAAGTACGATATCCTCTGGCCATTGCATTATTAAATGTCCCTTTTCTGTCTGTTTCAGTTGCCGATAATCATGGTTGTGGCATTCTCGATGTGTATAATCTGTCTGCTGATGGCAGGTAAGACATGCATTACTTGATTAATATGAGTCTGTTGTATTCTGAGTTTGTCGTTGCTCATTCCCTCTGAAATTCTGTTATCCAGGCGACACCTGGACGGAGACGTTAGCGTACGTGTTGTTCTGGGGCACGGCGAGCGTGGTGACCGGAGGCGTCATCCTCTTCAACGGCCGCGACTTTGTAGACGCGCCCAAACTGGTGCAGAAAGAGAAGATGGACTGAATGTGTGTGTGTGGAAAGCAGTTTGGTCCTGCCGAGTCTTTATCCTCCTCATCCTCAGTGCTGTCTTACTCTCAGCTTAACCGCGCATGGAGCCTGTACTGACGTCACACGGCGAAGAGGAGGGGGGGATGAAGGGTGGGGGCCAGGCGGGGCCAGGGCGGTGTGTGAGCAAGCTCAAACGGACAGAGTCGATGCGTCACACACCTGCTGCTCTCCACACGGTTATCGTATCATGGACCAGCTCTTATCTTCGCCAGAGAAATCCTATAAGTCCATCCACACATGGGCAGCTTTACAAATCCATCACTGGAATTTCACTCAAGCACCTTAGACCATCATACATTTCATGTATGGATTCCAAAAACACCCATCTTTACGGTTTCCATGAGGTTTACGGCCCCAATTATTGCGTTTCACATGTTCCAAAAGCATTTCATAGACGCCGGTTTCAAGTCGCACAAACGACTGGCGAGTGCTGCATGTGTCGCGGCTCTCTGGCTGTTCGTATAAAACAAAACGTCTTTGTATTGTATCTGCCATCGCTGCTAATACCTCTGCACTGCAAAGAAATAATTTTCTTAATCTGTATTTCTGTCTTGCTTAACGTCCTTGAAACCGCAAAATGTTTAAAATGACTTGTTTTAATGAATGGTTAATTTTTCTTACCCCACTGGTTAGTAGTTTTTAAAATTGTTTTATGCATAAATCTAACTAAATTTAGTTATATGCTTTATAAAACAAAAATGCTATTACCAATGAGACTTCACAGTGGGAGGGGCTACCCAAAAGAACGCGAGAATGCAAAACATATTGTGATGGAACGCAACACTACGGTGAGGGAAAGCAAAACTATTGTGATGGAATGAAACTATTGTGAGAGAACGCAAAAAACTACAGTGATGGAACGCAAAAAACTTCGGTGATGGAACGCAAAACTACAGAGATGGAACGCAAATAACTACGGTGAGGGAACGCATAACTATTGTGAGGGAACGCAAAACTATTGTGATGGAACACAAAACAGTGTGATGGAACGCAAAAAACTACAGAGTGAACGCAAAACTACGGTGATGGAACGCGCAAAACTATTGTGATGGAACAAAAATATTGTGAGGGAACGTGAAACTATTGTGTTGGAACGCAAACTTACGGTGATGGAACGCATAACTATTGTGATGAGTGCAACTATTGTGTTGGAACACAAAACATATTGTGAGGGAACGCATAACTATTGTGATGAGTGCAACTATTGTGTTGGAACGCAAAACTTATTGTGATGGAACGCAAAACGATTGTGATGGAACAAAAATATTGTGAGGGAACGTAAATCTATTGCGAAGGAACACAAAACTTGTTGAAAGGGGACGTAAAAATTTATTCATGCAAACCATGAATAAAATAAAATAAATTTTTGCAGTCAGGCAGCTGTTTGTCATTGCATTTATTTGTGATTTAGAGCACTTCAGACAGAACCATAGATGGGATGGTTTGTGTATCTAAATGGACATTTTATCCATGCCTTCGATATCATGATCTTCCATCAGATTTTATTATCAAAGGACCTTGTTTGTGCATTCTGGGCAGGAAGTGTACAGACACTGGTCTCAAATGTAAAATCGAGATTGATTTATGAACTTTTACTTGTCATGGGACCATCGTCTCATGGTCTAAAGGAGAGCGTGTGTTTGTACTTACCTGGATGCCAATTGGCAGATTACTGCATGTATGAAACTGTCCCGTCACTGAACCGCAGTGCCATATGTTTGTGTTTGAACTATTACCCATTACTCTCTCTTTACTTTGAGTGCTTTTATTGCTTCGAGGATCTATGGACTCCCTGTGAAGGTTGGATAATGCCTTAAGATTGGTGTGAGCAAATGAGAGAGTCTTCGTGCAGGCCGTTCTTCACATGTCTGACACCTGCTTATCAGAGAATGTAAAATTAAGTGTATTATTGATATTAAAGTCATTATTATGGTGCAGGTGTCCGTGGGTCCTTTATAGATTTAACACGTAACATTCTGCAAAAAAACAAGCTATTGCATAACATGCCAACTCATATTATGCCAACTCATATTATGCCAACTCATTTTACTCTTCACATGCATCACTGGTTTTGGACAACTCTTTCACTGCAGGTGTACAAGTTCCCCACACCGACACTTGGGGACTAAATGTCATAACGTGCTTGTTTTGAACGTTCCTTAGAACTCGTAATGAATGGAAATAACAGGCTCAAAATGCCACGCCGAATTAGCCCGAGTTATTGAACAAACAAGGTGTTATGAACCGTGTTCTACACGTGATGCAGGCGGCTGAGCAATTAAGAACATTTTCTCTGCATGGACTTGATGGTCGGACAATAGATGAAGAAATGTCAATTTAACAGCACTTTATTGTTACATACTGTATCGTTTGCCTCTTAAAGGGACAGCGCGTTATTTACTGGCGCAGCCGCTTAAAGGGACAGCGCGTTATTTACTGGCGCAGCCGCTTAAAGGGACAGCGTGTTATTTACTGGCGCAACCGCTTAAAGGGACAGTGCATTATTTACTGGTGCAACCGCTTAAAGGGACAGTGCGTTATTTACTGGTGCAACCGCTTAAAGGGACAGTGCGTTATTTACTGGCGCAGCCGCTTAAAGGGACAGTGCGTTATTTACTGGTGCAACCGCTTAAAGGGACAGTGCATTATTTACTGGTGCAACCGCTTAAAGGGACAGTGCGTTATTTACTGGCGCAGCCGCTTAAAGGGACAGTGCGTTATTTACTGGTGCAACCGCTTAAAGGGACAGTGCGTTATTTACTGGCGCAGCCGCTTAAAGGGACAGTGCATTATTTACTGGTGCAAACGCTTTAAAGGGACAGTGCATTGTTTACTGGTGCAAACGCTTAAAGGGACAGTGCATTATTTACTGGCGCAACCGCTTAAAGGGACAGTGCATTATTTACTGGTGCAACCGTTTAATGGGACAGTGCGTTATTTACTGGTGCAACCTCTTAAAGGGACAGTGCATTGTTTACTGGTGCAAACGCTTAAAGGGACAGTGCATTATTTACTGGCGCAACCGCTTAAAGGGACAGTGCATTATTTACTGGTGCAACCGTTTAATGGGACAGTGCGTCATTTACTGGTGCAACCGCTTAAAGGGACAGTGCAACCGCTTAAAGGGACAGTGCGTTATTTACTGGTGCAACTGCTTAAATGTACTTAAAAATTGACAAGTGTATCTAGAACAATGACTTTTAAACTAGATGCCTGGCCAAAACAAAAAAGGACCCCACTGAGGGGATACTGGGAATCCAAATAAGTTTAGTTGGGCACATAAAGAAATACAGTTGCGTACATGATACAGAACTTACAGAATATACATTTTATTATCCACAGATTGTTTCACATGTAGAAAAGTACACATACTGAATGTTTCCGTGCATTGAAAGATTTTGGTTAACGACCAATCATAAAATGCTTCTAGAACAATTGTAGCCCTTACTATCACAAGACAACATTCACTGTTCATTTTAAACTTCTACATATACGAAACATTGTGATTTGACAGCAATTTCATTTACTACTAAAACACATGAACTGCAACAAAAGTATTTACAAATGGTTGCACCTTTACGTGTGCATTTCATACATGTGTAAATTGTGTTTTTGGCCATGGAGCATTTTCCAGTTATTTTATAAGTATGCATATTTGATAGACAGAACTTTGATTTTAAGTGGTGTTTGCCCATGCGAAGCTCGCCGCTATGATGTGACATTCTGCACTTGGGTTTTTTCCCACCCGTTTTATCATCCAATGGGTGTAAATAAGTCGAATCAATTTTAAAGTAACATCACGTGACTTCATAATAAATAATGCACTTCTGAATACCGTCCGTAACATGAATGCACGTGTGGAGCTGAGATCCAGACCAGTGGCGTAGCCAATGCATCATCATCATCAGACTCTGTGACAGAAACTATATGAAGTGGACTTACTGAATGATACACATTTGAATCTAATACTGTGGTCTGTGAGACAGCATGGACATTGTTGTCCCAAACAAGGTTTAGTAGCTGTCTATTTTCAAACAGTCTCCAGAATTTTCCAGAGTCAGTCCTCAAATGGCAGATGACACCATGCTGACGTGTTCTCGGATCACCGTTCCTCGCCGTTTCCTCTTACAGAAGGCATAAATAGCCATTAGCGGGACACAACTTACGGACGACAGCAGCAGCAGAGCGATGAACGCCTGACCGTACGCCGGATACTCCTTCAGCACAGATTTACCCTAAAAAGCAAAGACATGAACATTAAAGGCAAAATCACCATGGATTCACCGGAGTCTTCTATAAAAACAAGAATTACAATTACTATAGTAAAACGATGGTTAATTGGATCAGAATCATGGTTTCGAAAAAAAAAGTTTCAGTCAATTACTATAGTAAAACGATGGTTAAATTGATCAAAATTATGGTTTCGAGAAAAAAAAATAAAAAATATATAAATATTATCACAGTCAATTACTATAGTAAAACAATGGTTAAATGGATCAAAATCATGGTTTTGGCAAAAAAAAAAATATATAAATATTATCACAGTCAATTAACTATAGTAAAACGGTGGTTAAATGGATCAAAATCATGGTTTTGGGGAAAAAATTTTTTTTAAATATAAATATTATCACAGTCAATTACTATAGTAAAACAATAGTTAAATTGATCAAAATTATGGTTTCGGCCAAAAAAAATATATATATAAAAAAATATATAAATATTATCACAGTCAATTAACTATAGTAAAACGGTGGTTAAATGGATCAAAATCATGGTTTCGGTAAAAAAAAAAATATATAAATATTATCAAAGTCAATTAACTATAGTAAAACAATGGTTAAATTGATCAAAATTATGGTTTCGGCCAAAAAAAATATATATATAAAAAATATATATAAATATTATCACAGTCAATTACTATAGTAAAACAATGGTTAAATAGATCAAAATCATGTTTTTGGCAAAAAAAAAAATATATAAATATTATCAAAGTCAATTAACTATAGTAAAACAATGGTTAAATGGATCAAAATAATGGTTTCGAAAAAAAAAATTTAAAAATATATAAATATTATCACAGTCAATTACTATAGTAAAACAATGGTTAAATGGATCAAAATTATGGTTTCGAGAAAAAAAAAAAAATATATATAAATATTATCACAGTCAATTACTATAGTAAAACAATGGTTAAATGGATCAAAATTATGGTTTCGAGAAAAAAAAATAAAAAATATATAAATATTATCACAGTCAATTACTATAGTAAAACGATGGTTAAATGGATCAAATTCATGGTTTTGGGAAAAAAAAAAAATATATATATATAAATATTATCACAGTCAATTACTATAGTAAAACGATGGTTAAATGGATCAAAATCATGGTTTCGGCAAAAAAAATAAAAAATATATAAATATTATCAAAGTCAATTAACTAGTAAAACGATGGTTAAATGGAATAAAATCATGGTTTTGGGAAAAAAAAAAAATATATATATATAAATATTATCACAGTCAATTACTATAGTAAAACAATGGTTAAATGGATCAAAATTATGGTTTCGGCCAAAATATATATATATATAAAAAAAAAATATATAAATATTATCACAGTCAATTAACTATAGTAGAACGATGGTTAAATGGATCAAAATTATGGTTTCGGCCAAAAAAATATATATATAAAAAAAAATATATAAATATTATCACAGTCAATTAACTATAGTAAAACAATGGTTAAATAGATCAAAATCATGGTTTTGGGGAAAAAATATATATATAAAAAAAAATATATAAATATTATCACAGTCAATTACTATAGTAAAACGATGGTTAAATGGATCAAAATCATGGTTTTGGGGAAAAAATATATATATAAAAAAAAATATATAAATATTATCACAGTCAATTACTATAGTAAAACGATGGTTAAATGGATCAAAATCATGGTTTCGGCAAAAAAAAAAAAAAATATATAAATATTATCACAGTCAATTACTATAGTAAAACGATGGTTAAATGGATCAAAATCATGGTTTCGGCAAAAAAAAATTAAAAATATATAAATATTATCACAGTCAATTACTATAGTAAAACGATGGTTAAATGGATCAAAATCATGGTTTCGGCAAAAAAAAATAAAAAATATATAAATATTATCACAGTCAATTACTATAGTAAAACGATGGTTAAATGGATCAAAATCATGGTTTCGGCAAAAAAAAATAAAAAATATATAAATATTATCAAAGTCAATTACTATAGTAAAACGATGGTTAAATGGATCAAAATCATGGTTTCGGCAAAAAAAAATTAAAAATATATAAATATTATCACAGTCAATCACTATAGTAAAACAATGGTTAAATGGATCAAAATCATGGTTTTGGGGAAAATTTTTTTTTTTAAATATAAATATTATCAAAGTCAATTAACTATAGTAAAACAATGGTTAAATGGATCAAAATCATGTTTTTGGCAAAAAAAAAAATATATAAATATTATCAAAGTCAATTAACTATAGTAAAACAATGGTTAAATAGATCAAAATCATGGTTTTGGCAAAAAAAAAAATATATAAATATTATCAAAGTCAATTAACTATAGTAAAACAATGGTTAAATGGATCAAAATCATGGTTTTGGGGAAAAAATTTTTTTTTAAATATAAATATTATCACAGTCAATTAACTATAGTAAAACGATGGTTAAATTGATCAAAATTATGGTTTCGGCCAAAAAAAATATATATATAAAAAATATATATAAATATTATCACAGTCAATTAACTATAGTAAAACGATGGTTAAATGGATCAAAATCATGTTTTTGGCAAAAAAAATAAAAAATATATAAATATTATCAAAGTCAATTAACTAGTAAAACAATGGTTAAATGGATCAAAATAATGGTTTCGAAAAAAAAAATTTAAAAATATATAAATATTATCACAGTCAATTACTATAGTAAAACAATGGTTAAATGGATCAAAATTATGGTTTCGGCCAAAAAAATATATATATAAAAAAAAATATATAAATATTATCACAGTCAATTAACTATAGTAAAACAATGGTTAAATAGATCAAAATCATGGTTTTGGGGAAAAAATATATATATAAAAAAAAATATATAAATATTATCACAGTCAATTACTATAGTAAAACGATGGTTAAATGGATCAAAATCATGGTTTTGGGGAAAAAATATATATATAAAAAAAAATATATAAATATTATCACAGTCAATTACTATAGTAAAACAATGGTTAAATGGATCAAAATCATGGTTTTGGGAAAAAAAAATAAAAAATATATAAATATTATCAAAGTCAATTAACTATAGTAAAACGATGGTTAAATGGATCAAAATCATGGTTTTGGGAAAAAAAAAAAAAATATATAAATATTATCAAAGTCAATTAACTATAGTAAAACGATGGTTAAATGGATCAAAATCATGGTTTTGGGAAAAAAAAAAAAAAATATATAAATATTATCACAGTCAATTACTATAGTAAAACGATGGTTAAATGGATCAAAATCATGGTTTCGGCAAAAAAAATAAAAAATATATAAATATTATCAAAGTCAATTAACTATAGTAAAACAATGGTTAAATGGAGAAAAATTTTTTTTAAAATATATAAATATTATCACACTCAATTACTATAGTAAAACGATGGTTAAATGGATCAAAATCATGGTTTTGGGAAAAAAAAAAAAATATATAAATATTATCACAGTCAATTACTATAGTAAAACGATGGTTAAATGGATCAAAATCATGGTTTCGGCAAAAAAAATTAAAAATATATAAATATTATCAAAGTCAATTAACTATAGTAAAACAATGGTTAAATGGATCAAAATTATGGTTTCGAGAAAAAAAAATAAAAAATATATAAATATTATCACAGTCAATTACTATAGTAAAACGATGGTTAAATGGATCAAAATCATGGTTTTGGGGAAAAAATTTTTTTTTAAATATAAATATTATCACAGTCAATTACTATAGTAAAACGGTGGTTAAATGGATCAAAATCATGGTTTCGAAAAAAAAAGTTTCAGTCAATTACTATAGTAAAACAATGGTTAAATTGATCAAAATTATGGTTTCGGCCAAAAAAAATTAAAAATATATAAATATTATCAAAGTCAATTACTATAGTAAAACGATGGTTAAATGGATCAAAATCATGGTTTCGGTAAAAAAAAATAAAAAATATATAAATATTATCAAAGTCAATTACTATAGTAAAACAATGGTTAAATGGATCAAAATCATGGTTTTGGGGAAAATATATATATAAAAAAAAAAATATATAAATATTATCACAGTCAATTACTATAGTAAAACGATGGTTAAATGGATCAAAATCATGGTTTCGGTAAAAAAAAATAAAAAATATATAAATATTATCACAGTCAATTACTATAGTAAAACAATGGTTAAATGGATCAAAATCATGGTTTCGGCAAAAAAAATAAAAAATATATAAATACTATCACAGTCAATTAACTATGGTAAAACAATGGTTAAATAGATCAAAATCATGGTTTTGGGGAAAAATTTTTTTTTAAATATAAATATTATCACAGTCAATTACTATAGTAAAACAATAGTTAAATTGATCAAAATTATGGTTTCGGCCAAAAAAAATATATATATAAAAAAATATATAAATATTATCACAGTCAATTACTATAGTAAAACGATGGTTAAATGGATCAAAATCATGGTTTTGGGGAAAATATATATATAAAAAAAAAAATATATAAATATTATCACAGTCAATTAACTATAGTAAAACAATGGTTAAATTGATCAAAATTATGGTTTCGGCCAAAAAAAATATATATATAAAAAATATATATAAATATTATCACAGTCAATTAACTATAGTAAAACGATGGTTAAATGGATCAAAATCATGGTTTTGGGGAAAATATATATATAAAAAAAAAATATATAAATATTATCACAGTCAATTAACTATAGTAAAACAATGGTTAAATTGATCAAAATTATGGTTTCGGCCAAAAAAAATATATATATAAAAAATATATATAAATATTATCACAGTCAATTAACTATAGTAAAACGATGGTTAAATGGATCAAAATCATGTTTTTGGCAAAAAAAAAATATATAAATATTATCAAAGTCAATTAACTATAGTAAAACAATGGTTAAATGGATCAAAATAATGGTTTCGAAAAAAAAAATTTAAAAATATATAAATATTATCACAGTCAATTACTATAGTAAAACAATGGTTAAATGGATCAAAATTATGGTTTCGAGAAAAAAAAAATATATATATATAAATATTATCACAGTCAATTACTATAGTAAAACAATGGTTAAATGGATCAAAATTATGGTTTCGAGAAAAAAAAATAAAAAATATATAAATATTATCACAGTCAATTACTATAGTAAAACGATGGTTAAATGGATCAAATTCATGGTTTTGGGAAAAAAAAAAATATATATATATAAATATTATCACAGTCAATTACTATAGTAAAACGATGGTTAAATGGATCAAAATCATGGTTTCGGCAAAAAAAATAAAAAATATATAAATATTATCAAAGTCAATTAACTAGTAAAACGATGGTTAAATGGAATAAAATCATGGTTTTGGGAAAAAAAAAAAATATATATATAAATATTATCACAGTCAATTACTATAGTAAAACAATGGTTAAATGGATCAAAATTATGGTTTCGGCCAAAATATATATATATATAAAAAAAAAATATATAAATATTATCACAGTCAATTAACTATAGTAAAACGATGGTTAAATGGATCAAAATTATGGTTTCGGCCAAAAAAATATATATATAAAAAAAAATATATAAATATTATCACAGTCAATTAACTATAGTAAAACAATGGTTAAATAGATCAAAATCATGGTTTTGGGGAAAAAATATATATATAAAAAAAAATATATAAATATTATCACAGTCAATTACTATAGTAAAACGATGGTTAAATGGATCAAAATCATGGTTTCGGCAAAAAAAAATTAAAAATATATAAATATTATCACAGTCAATTACTATAGTAAAACGATGGTTAAATGGATCAAAATCATGGTTTCGGCAAAAAAAAATAAAAAATATATAAATATTATCACAGTCAATTACTATAGTAAAACGATGGTTAAATGGATCAAAATCATGGTTTCGGCAAAAAAAAATAAAAAATATATAAATATTATCAAAGTCAATTACTATAGTAAAACGATGGTTAAATGGATCAAAATCATGGTTTCGGCAAAAAAAAATTAAAAATATATAAATATTATCACAGTCAATCACTATAGTAAAACAATGGTTAAATGGATCAAAATCATGTTTTTGGCAAAAAAAAAAATATATAAATATTATCAAAGTCAATTAACTATAGTAAAACAATGGTTAAATAGATCAAAATCATGGTTTTGGGGAAAAAAATTTTTTTTAAATATAAATATTATCACAGTCAATTAACTATAGTAAAACGATGGTTAAATTGATCAAAATTATGGTTTCGGCCAAAAAAAATATATATATAAAAAATATATATAAATATTATCACAGTCAATTAACTATAGTAAAACGATGGTTAAATGGATCAAAATCATGTTTTTGGCAAAAAAAATAAAAAATATATAAATATTATCAAAGTCAATTAACTATAGTAAAACAATGGTTAAATGGATCAAAATAATGGTTTCGAAAAAAAAAATTTAAAAATATATAAATATTATCACAGTCAATTACTATAGTAAAACAATGGTTAAATGGATCAAAATTATGGTTTCGGCCAAAAAAATATATATATAAAAAAAAATATATAAATATTATCACAGTCAATTAACTATAGTAAAACAATGGTTAAATAGATCAAAATCATGGTTTTGGGGAAAAAATATATATATAAAAAAAAATATATAAATATTATCACAGTCAATTAACTATAGTAAAACAATGGTTAAATAGATCAAAATCATGGTTTTGGGGAAAAAATATATATATAAAAAAAAATATATAAATATTATCACAGTCAATTACTATAGTAAAACGATGGTTAAATGGATCAAAATCATGGTTTTGGGGAAAAAATATATATATAAAAAAAAATATATAAATATTATCACAGTCAATTACTATAGTAAAACAATGGTTAAATGGATCAAAATCATGGTTTTGGGAAAAAAAAATAAAAAATATATAAATATTATCAAAGTCAATTAACTATAGTAAAACGATGGTTAAATGGATCAAAATCATGGTTTTGGGAAAAAAAAAAAAAATATATAAATATTATCAAAGTCAATTAACTATAGTAAAACGATGGTTAAATGGATCAAAATCATGGTTTTGGGAAAAAAAAAAAAAATATATAAATATTATCACAGTCAATTACTATAGTAAAACAATGGTTAAATGGATCAAAATCATGGTTTTGGGAAAAAAAAAAAAAATATATAAATATTATCACAGTCAATTAACTATAGTAAAACGATGGTTAAATGGATCAAAATCATGGTTTCGGCAAAAAAAATAAAAAATATATAAATATTATCAAAGTCAATTAACTATAGTAAAACAATGGTTAAATGGAGAAAAAAAAATTTAAAATATATAAATATTATCACACTCAATTACTATAGTAAAACGATGGTTAAATGGATCAAAATCATGGTTTTGGGAAAAAAAAAAAAATATATAAATATTATCACAGTCAATTACTATAGTAAAACGATGGTTAAATGGATCAAAATCATGGTTTCGGCAAAAAAAATTAAAAATATATAAATATTATCAAAGTCAATTAACTATAGTAAAACAATGGTTAAATGGATCAAAATTATGGTTTCGAGAAAAAAAAAAAAATATATATAAATATTATCACAGTCAATTAACTATAGTAAAACAATGGTTAAATGGATCAAAATCATGGTTTTGGGGAAAAATTTTTTTTTAAAATATAAATATTATCACAGTCAATTACTATAGTAAAACGGTGGTTAAATGGATCAAAATCATGGTTTCGAAAAAAAAAGTTTCAGTCAATTACTATAGTAAAACAATGGTTAAATTGATCAAAATTATGGTTTCGGCCAAAAAAAATTAAAAATATATAAATATTATCAAAGTCAATTAACTATAGTAAAACAATGGTTAAATAGATCAAAATCATGGTTTTGGGGAAAAAAATTTTTTTTAAATATAAATATTATCACAGTCAATTAACTATAGTAAAACGATGGTTAAATTGATCAAAATTATGGTTTCGGCCAAAAAAAATATATATATAAAAAATATATATAAATATTATCACAGTCAATTAACTATAGTAAAACGATGGTTAAATGGATCAAAATCATGGTTTCGAAAAAAAAAGTTTCAGTCAATTACTATAGTAAAACAATGGTTAAATTGATCAAAATTATGGTTTCGGCCAAAAAAAATTAAAAATATATAAATATTATCAAAGTCAATTAACTATAGTAAAACAATGGTTAAATAGATCAAAATCATGGTTTTGGGGAAAAAAATTTTTTTTAAATATAAATATTATCACAGTCAATTAACTATAGTAAAACGATGGTTAAATTGATCAAAATTATGGTTTCGGCCAAAAAAAATATATATATAAAAAATATATATAAATATTATCACAGTCAATTAACTATAGTAAAACGATGGTTAAATGGATCAAAATCATGTTTTTGGCAAAAAAAATAAAAAATATATAAATATTATCAAAGTCAATTAACTATAGTAAAACAATGGTTAAATGGATCAAAATAATGGTTTCGAAAAAAAAAATTTAAAAATATATAAATATTATCACAGTCAATTACTATAGTAAAACAATGGTTAAATGGATCAAAATTATGGTTTCGGCCAAAAAAATATATATATAAAAAAAAATATATAAATATTATCACAGTCAATTAACTATAGTAAAACAATGGTTAAATAGATCAAAATCATGGTTTTGGGGAAAAAATATATATATATAAAAAAAATATATAAATATTATCACAGTCAATTAACTATAGTAAAACAATGGTTAAATAGATCAAAATCATGGTTTTGGGGAAAAAATATATATATATAAAAAAAAATATATAAATATTATCACAGTCAATTACTATAGTAAAACGATGGTTAAATGGATCAAAATCATGGTTTTGGGGAAAAAATATATATATAAAAAAAAATATATAAATATTATCACAGTCAATTACTATAGTAAAACAATGGTTAAATGGATCAAAATCATGGTTTTGGGAAAAAAAAATAAAAAATATATAAATATTATCAAAGTCAATTAACTATAGTAAAACGATGGTTAAATGGATCAAAATCATGGTTTTGGGAAAAAAAAAAAAAATATATAAATATTATCAAAGTCAATTAACTATAGTAAAACGATGGTTAAATGGATCAAAATCATGGTTTTGGGAAAAAAAAAAAAATATATATAAATATTATCACAGTCAATTACTATAGTAAAACAATGGTTAAATGGATCAAAATCATGGTTTTGGGAAAAAAAAAAAAAAATATATAAATATTATCACAGTCAATTAACTATAGTAAAACGATGGTTAAATGGATCAAAATCATGGTTTCGGCAAAAAAAATAAAAAATATATAAATATTATCACAGTCAATTAACTATAGTAAAACGATGGTTAAATGGATCAAAATCATGGTTTCGGCAAAAAAAATTAAAAATATATAAATATTATCAAAGTCAATTAACTATAGTAAAACAATGGTTAAATGGATCAAAATTATGGTTTCGAGAAAAAAAAAAAAAAATATATAAATATTATCACAGTCAATTAACTATAGTAAAACAATGGTTAAATGGATCAAAATCATGGTTTTGGGGAAAAATTTTTTTTTAAAATATAAATATTATCACAGTCAATTACTATAGTAAAACGGTGGTTAAATGGATCAAAATCATGGTTTCGAAAAAAAAAGTTTCAGTCAATTACTATAGTAAAACAATGGTTAAATTGATCAAAATTATGGTTTCGGCCAAAAAAAATTAAAAATATATAAATATTATCAAAGTCAATTACTATAGTAAAACGATGGTTAAATGGATCAAAATCATGGTTTCGGTAAAAAAAAATAAAAAATATATAAATATTATCAAAGTCAATTACTATAGTAAAACGATGGTTAAATGGATCAAAATCATGGTATCGGCAAAAAAAAATTAAAAAAAATATAAATATTATCACAGTCAATTACTATAGTAAAACGATGGTTAAATGGATCAAAATCATGGTTTTGGGGAAAATATATATATAAAAAAAAAAATATATAAATATTATCACAGTCAATTACTATAGTAAAACGATGGTTAAATGGATCAAAATCATGGTTTCGGTAAAAAAAAATAAAAAATATATAAATATTATCAAAGTCAATTACTATAGTAAAACGATGGTTAAATGGATCAAAATCATGGTTTCGGCAAAAAAAAATTAAAAATATATAAATATTATCACAGTCAATTACTATAGTAAAACAATGGTTAAATGGATCAAAATTATGGTTTCGGCCAAAAAATATATATATAAAAAAAAATATATAAATATTATCACAGTCAATTAACTATAGTAAAACGATGGTTAAATGGATCAAAATCATGGTTTTGGGAAAAAAAAATAAAAAATATATAAATATTATCACAGTCAATTACTATAGTAAAGTAATGGTTAAATGGATCAAAATCATGGTTTTGGGAAAAAAAAATAAAAAATATATAAATATTATCACAGTCAATTACTATAGTAAAACAATGGTTAAATGGATCAAAATCATGGTTTTGGGGAAAAAAATTTTTTTTAAATATAAATATTATCACAGTCAATTACTATAGTAAAACAATGGTTAAATGGATCAAAATCATGGTTTTGGGGAAAAATTTTTTTTTTAAATATAAATATTATCACAGTCAATTACTATAGTAAAACGGTGGTTAAATGGATCAAAATCATGGTTTCGAAAAAAAAAGTTTCAGTCAATTACTATAGTAAAACAATGGTTAAATTGATCAAAATTATGGTTTCGGCCAAAAAAAATATATATATAAAAAAAAATATATAAATATTATCACAGTCAATTAACTATAGTAAAACGATGGTTAAATGGATCAAAATCATGTTTTTGGCAAAAAAAAAATTAAAAACAAATATATAAATATTATCACAGTCAATTAACTATAGTAAAACGATGGTTAAATGGATCAAAATCATGGTTTTGGGAAAAATTTTTTGTTTTAAATATAAATATTATCACAGTCAATTACTATAGTAAAAAGATGGTTAAATGGATCAAAATCATGGTTTCGGCAAAAAAAATAAAAAATATATAAATACTATCACAGTCAATTAACTATAGTAAAACAATGGTTAAATGGATCAAAATCATGGTTTTGGGGAAAAAATATATATTTAAAAAAAAATATATAAATATTATCTCACAGTCAATTACTATAGTAAAACGATGGTTAAATGGATCAAAATTATGGTTTTGGGGAAAAATTTTTTTTTTTAAATATAAATATTATCACAGTCAATTACTATTGTAAAACGATGGTTAATTGGATCAAAATTATGGTTTCGGAAAAAAAATATATATATAAAAAAATATATAAATATTATCACAGTCAATTAACTATAGTAAAACGATGGTTAAATGGATCAAAATCAAGGTTTCGGCAAAAAAAATAAAAAATATATAAATACTACCACAGTCAATTAACTATAGTAAAACGATAGTTAAATGGATCAAAATCATGGTTTCGGCAAAAAAAATAAAAAATATATAAATATTATCACAGTCAATTAACTATAGTAAAACAATGGTTAAATGGAGAAAAAAATTTTTAAAATATATAAATATTATCACACTCAATTACTATAGTAAAACGATGGTTAAATGGATCAAAATCATGGTTTTGGGAAAAAAAAAAAATATATAAATATTATCACAGTCAATTACTATAGTAAAACGATGGTTAAATGGATCAAAATCATGGTTTCGGCAAAAAAAATTAAAAATATATAAATATTATCAAAGTCAATTAACTATAGTAAAACAATGGTTAAATGGATCAAAATTATGGTTTCGAGAAAAAAAAATAAAAAATATATAAATATTATCACAGTCAATTAACTATAGTAAAACAATGGTTAAATGGATCAAAATCATGGTTTTGGGGAAAAATTTTTTTTTTAAATATAAATATTATCACAGTCAATTACTATAGTAAAACGGTGGTTAAATGGATCAAAATCATGGTTTCGAAAAAAAAAGTTTCAGTCAATTACTATAGTAAAACAATGGTTAAATTGATCAAAATTATGGTTTCGGCCAAAAAAAATTAAAAATATATAAATATTATCAAAGTCAATTACTATAGTAAAACGATGGTTAAATGGATCAAAATCATGGTTTCGGTAAAAAAAAATAAAAAATATATAAATATTATCAAAGTCAATTACTATAGTAAAACGATGGTTAAATGGATCAAAATCATGGTTTCGGCAAAAAAAAATTAAAAAAATATAAATATTATCACAGTCAATTACTATAGTAAAACGATGGTTAAATGGATCAAAATCATGGTTTTGGGGAAAATATATATATAAAAAAAAAAATATATAAATATTATCACAGTCAATTACTATAGTAAAACGATGGTTAAATGGATCAAAATCATGGTTTCGGTAAAAAAAAATAAAAAATATATAAATATTATCAAAGTCAATTACTATAGTAAAACGATGGTTAAATGGATCAAAATCATGGTTTCGGCAAAAAAAAATTAAAAAAATATAAATATTATCACAGTCAATTACTATAGTAAAACGATGGTTAAATGGATCAAAATCATGGTTTCGGCAAAAAAAAATTAAAAATATATAAATATTATCACAGTCAATTACTATAGTAAAACAATGGTTAAATGGATCAAAATTATGGTTTCGGCCAAAAAATATATATATAAAAAAAAATATATAAATATTATCACAGTCAATTAACTATAGTAAAACGATGGTTAAATGGATCAAAATCATGGTTTTGGGAAAAAAAAATAAAAAATATATAAATATTATCACAGTCAATTACTATAGTAAAGTAATGGTTAAATGGATCAAAATCATGGTTTTGGGAAAAAAAAATAAAAAATATATAAATATTATCACAGTCAATTACTATAGTAAAACAATGGTTAAATGGATCAAAATCATGGTTTTGGGGAAAAAATTTTTTTTTAAATATAAATATTATCACAGTCAATTACTATAGTAAAACAATGGTTAAATGGATCAAAATCATGGTTTTGGGGAAAATTTTTTTTTTTAAATATAAATATTATCACAGTCAATTACTATAGTAAAACGGTGGTTAAATGGATCAAAATCATGGTTTCGAAAAAAAAAGTTTCAGTCAATTACTATAGTAAAACAATGGTTAAATTGATCAAAATTATGGTTTCGGCCAAAAAAAATATATATATAAAAAAAAATATATAAATATTATCACAGTCAATTAACTATAGTAAAACGATGGTTAAATGGATCAAAATCATGTTTTTGGCAAAAAAAAAATTAAAAACAAATATATAAATATTATCACAGTCAATTAACTATAGTAAAACGATGGTTAAATGGATCAAAATCATGGTTTTGGGAAAAATTTTTTGTTTTAAATATAAATATTATCACAGTCAATTACTATAGTAAAAAGATGGTTAAATGGATCAAAATCATGGTTTCGGCAAAAAAAATAAAAAATATATAAATACTATCACAGTCAATTAACTATAGTAAAACAATGGTTAAATGGATCAAAATCATGGTTTTGGGGAAAAAATATATATTTAAAAAAAAATATATAAATATTATCTCACAGTCAATTACTATAGTAAAACGATGGTTAAATGGATCAAAATTATGGTTTTGGGGAAAAATTTTTTTTTTTAAATATAAATATTATCACAGTCAATTACTATTGTAAAACGATGGTTAATTGGATCAAAATTATGGTTTCGGAAAAAAAATATATATATAAAAAAATATATAAATATTATCACAGTCAATTAACTATAGTAAAACGATGGTTAAATGGATCAAAATCAAGGTTTCGGCAAAAAAAATAAAAAATATATAAATACTACCACAGTCAATTAACTATAGTAAAACGATAGTTAAATGGATCAAAATCATGGTTTCGGCAAAAAAAAATAAAAAATATATAAATACAATCACAGTCAATTAACTATATTAAAACGATGGTTAAATGGATCAAAATCATGGTTTCGGGAAAAAAAATATATATATAAAAAAATATATAAATATTATCACAGTCAATTAACTATAGTAAAACGATGGTTAAATGGATCAAAATCATGGTTTCGGCAAAAAAAATAAAAAATATATAAATACTACCACAGTCAATTAACTATAGTAAAACGATGGTTAAATGGATCAAAATCATGGTTTCGGCCCAAAAAAATATAAAAAAAAAATATATAAATATTATCACTGTCAATTAACTATAGTAAAACGATGGTTAAATGGATCAAAATCATGGTTTTGGGAAAAAAAAATATATATATAAAAAAATATATAAATATTATCACAGTCAATTACTATAGTAAAACAATGGTTAAATGGATCAAAATTATGGTTTCGGCCAAAAAAAATATATATATAAAAAAAAATATATAAATATTATCACAGTCAATTAACTATAGTAAAACAATGGTTAAATAGATCAAAATCATGGTTTTGGGAAAAAAAATAAAAAATATATAAATATTATCACAGTCAATTACTATAGTAAAATGATGGTTAAATGGATCAAAATTATGATTTCGAGAAAAAAATATAAAAAATATATAAATATTATCACAGTCAATTACTATAGTAAAGCAATGGTGTTAAATGGATCAAAATCATGGTTTTGGGAAAAAAATATATATATATATAAATATTATCACAGTCAATTACTATAGTAAAACGATGGTTAAATGGATTAAAATCATGGTTTTGGGAAAAAAATAAAAATAAAAATAAATATTATCACAGTCAATTACTATAGTAAAACGATGGTTAAATGGATCAAAATTATGGTTTCGAGAAAAAAAAAAAAAAATATATAAATATTATCACAGTCAATTACTATAGTAAAACGATGGTTAAATGGATCAAAATTATGGTTTCGAGAAAAAAAAAAAAAAATATATAAATATTATCACAGTCAATTACTATAGTAAAACGATGGTTAAATGGATCAAAATCATGGTTTTGGGGAAAAAATTTTTTTTTAAATATAAATATTATCAAAGTCAATTAACTATAGTAAAACAATGGTTAAATTGATCAAAATTATGGTTTCGGCCAAAAAAAATATATATAAAAAAAAAAAATATAAATATTATCACAGTCAATTAACTATAGTAAAACGATGGTTAAATGGATCAAAATCATGGTTTTGGGAAAAAAATATATATATATAAAAAAATATATAAATATTATCACAGTCAATTACTATAGTAAAACTATGGTTAAATGGATCAAAATTATGGTTTCGGCCAAAAAAAATATATATATAAAAAAAAATATATAAATATTATCACAGTCAATTAACTATAGTAAAACGATGGTTAAATGGATCAAAATCATGGTTTTGGGGAATTTTTTTTTTTTTAAATATAAATATTATCACAGTCAATTAACTATAGTAAAACAATGGTTAAATGGATCAAAATCATGGTTTTGGGGAAATTTTTTTTTTTTTAAATATAAATATTATCACAGTCAATTACTATAGTAAAACGATGGTTAAATGGATCAAAATCATGGTTTTGGGGAAAATATATATATAAAAAAAAAAATATATAAATATTATCACAGTCAATTACTATAGTAAAACGATGGTTAAATGGATCAAAATCATGGTTTCGGCAAAAAAAAATAAAAAATATATAAATATTATCACAGTCAATTACTATAGTAAAACGATGGTTAAATGGATCAAAATCATGGTTTCGGCAAAAAAAAATTAAAAATATATAAATATTATCACAGTCAATTACTATAGTAAAACGATGGTTAAATGGATCAAAATCATGGTTTCGGCAAAAAAAAATTAAAAATATATAAATATTATCACAGTCAATTACTATAGTAAAACAATGGTTAAATGGATCAAAATCATGGTTTTGGGAAAAAAAAATAAAAAATATATAAATATTATCACAGTCAATTACTATAGTAAAACGATGGTTAAATGGATCAAAATCATGGTTTTGGGAAAAAAAAATAAAAAATATATAAATATTATCACAGTCAATTACTATAGTAAAACAATGGTTAAATGGATCAAAATCATGGTTTTGGGAAAAAAAAATAAAAAATATATAAATATTATCACAGTCAATTACTATAGTAAAACAATGGTTAAATGGATCAAAATCATGGTTTTGGGAAAAAAAAATAAAAAATATATAAATATTATCACAGTCAATTACTATAGTAAAACGATGGTTAAATGGATCAAAATTATGGTTTCGAGAAAAAAAAAAAAAAATATATAAATATTATCACAGTCAATTACTATAGTAAAACGATGGTTAAATGGATCAAAATCATGGTTTTGGGAAAAAAAAATAAAAAATATATAAATATTATCACAGTCAATTACTATAGTAAAGCAATGGTTAAATAGATCAAAATTATGGTTTCGAAAAAAAAAGTTTCAGTCAATTACTATAGTAAAACAATGGTTAAATAGATCAAAATTATGGTTTCGGCCAAAAAAAATATATATATAAAAAAAAATATATAAATATTATCACAGTCAATTAACTATAGTAAAACGATGGTTAAATGGATCAAAATCATGGTTTTGGGAAAATTTTTTTGTTTTAAATATAAATATTATCACAGTCAATTACTATAGTAAAACGATGGTTAAATGGATCAAAATCATGGTTTCGGCAAAAAAAATAAAAAATATATAAATACTATCACAGTCAATTAACTATGGTAAAACGATGGTTAAATGGATCAAAATCATGGTTTTGGGCAAAAAATATATATTTAAAAACAAATATATAAATATTATCACAGTCAATTAACTATAGTAAAACGATGGTTAATTGGATCAAAATTATGGTTTTGGGGAAAAATTTTTTTTTTTAAATATAAATATTATCACAGTCAATTACTATTGTAAAACGATGGTTAATTGGATCAAAATTATGGTTTCGGAAAAAAAATATATATATAAAAAAATATATAAATATTATCACAGTCAATTAACTATAGTAAAACGATGGTTAAATGGATCAAAATCATGGTTTCGGCAAAAAAAATAAAAAATATATAAATACTACCACAGTCAATTAACTATAGTAAAACGATAGTTAAATGGATCAAAATCATGGTTTCGGCAAAAAAAAATAAAAAATATATAAATACAATCACAGTCAATTAACTATATTAAAACGATGGTTAAATGGATCAAAATCATGGTTTCGGCAAAAAAAATAAAAAATATATAAATATTATCACAGTCAATTAACTATAGTAAAACGATGGTTAAATGAATCAAAATCATGGTTTCGGCAAAAAAAATATAAAAAAAATATATATAAATATTATCACTGTCAATTAACTATAGTAAAACGATGGTTAAATGGATCAAAATCATGGTTTCGGCCCAAAAAAATATAAAAAAAAAATATATAAATATTATCACTGTCAATTAACTATAGTAAAACGATGGTTAATTGGATCAAAATCATGGTTTCGGCCAAAAAAATATTTAAAAAAAATATTTAAATATTATCACTGTCAATTAACTATAGTAAAACAATGGTTAAATGGATCAAAATCATGGTTTCGAGAAAAAAAAATTAAAAATATATAAATATTATCACAGTCAATTACTACAGTAAAACAATGGTTAAATGGATCAAAATCATGTTTTTGGCAAAAAAAAATAAAAAATATATAAATATTATCACAGTCAATTAACTATAGTAAAACGATGGTTAAATGAATCAAAATCATGGTTTCGGCCCCAAAAAAATTAAAATATATAAATATTATCACAGTCAATTAACTATAGTAAAACGATGGTTAAATTAATCAAAATCATGGTTTTGGCAAAAAAAAAAAAATATATATATATATATATATTATCACAGTCAATTACTATAGTAAAACGATGGTTAAATGGATCAAATTTATGGTTTCGGCCCAAAAAAATATTTAAAAAAATATATAAATATTATCAGAGTCAATTACTATAGTAAAACGATGGTTAATTGGATCAAAATCATGGTTTCGGCAAAAAAAAAAAAAAAAATATATAAATATTATCACACTCAATTACTATAGTAAAACAATGGTTAAAAGGATCAAAATCATGGTTTTGGGAAAAAATAAAATTTTTTAAATATAAATATTATCACAGTCAATTACTATAGTAAAACGATTGTTAAAAGGATCAAAATCATGGTTTTGGGAAAAAATAAAATTTTTTAAATATAAATATTATCACAGTCAATTACTATAGTAAAACGATTGTTAAATGGATCAAAATCATGGTTGTGAAAAAAATAAATTAAAAAAATATATATATTAATGAAAGTCAATTACTATAGAAAAACAATGGTTAATTGGATCAAAATCATGGTTTTGGGGAAAAAAAAAATATTAAAAAAATATAAATATTATCACAGTCAACTACTATAGTAAAACGATGGTTAAATGGATCAAAATCATGGTTTCGGCAAAAAAAAATAAAAAATATATAAATATTATCACACTCAATTACTATAGTAAAACAATGGTTAAATGGATCAAAATCATGGTTTTGGGAAAATAAAAATTTGTTTTAAATATAAATATTATCACAGTCAATTACTATAGTAAAACGGTGGTTAAATGGATCAAAATCATGGTTTCGAAAAAAAAAGTTTCAGTCAATTACTATAGTAAAACAATGGTTAAATTGATCAAAATCATGGTATTGGCCAAAAAATATATATATAAAAAAAAAATATATAAATATTATCACAGTCAATTAACTATAGTAAAACGATGGTTAATTGGATCCAAATCATGTTTTTGGCAAAAAAAAATTAAAAACAAATATATAAATATTATCACAGTCAATTAACTATAGTAAAACGATGGTTAAATGGATCAAAATCATGGTTTTGGGAAAAAAAAATTAAAAACAAATATATAAATATTATCACAGTCAATTACTATAGTAAAACAATGGTTAAATGGATCAAACTCATGGTTTCGAAAAAAAAAAGTTTCAGTCAATTACTATAGTAAAACGATGGTTAAATGAATCAAAATCATGGTTTTGGCAAAAAAAATAAAAAATATATATAAATATTATCACACTCAATTACTATAGTAAAACAATGGTTAAATGGATCCAAATCATGTTTTTGGCAAAAAAAAATTAAAAACAAATATATAAATATTATCAAAGTCAATTACTATAGTAAAACGATGGTTAAATGGATCAAAATCATGGTTTTGGGAAAAAAAAATTAAAAACAAATATATAAATATTATCACAGTCAATTAACTATAGTAAAACGATGGTTAAATGGATCAAAATCATGGTTTTGGGAAAAAAAAATTAAAAACAAATATATAAATATTATCACAGTCAATTACTATAGTAAAACGATGGTTAAATGGATCAAAATCATGGTTTTGGCAAAAAAAATAAAAAATATATATAAATATTATCACACTCAATTACTATAGTAAAACAATGGTTAAATGGATCAAAATCATGGTTTTGGGAAAAAAAAATTAAAAACAAATATATAAATATTATCACACTCAATTACTATAGTAAAACGATGGTTAAATGAATCAAAATCATGGTTTTGGCAAAAAAAATAAAAAATATATATAAATATTATCACACTCAATTACTATAGTAAAACAATGGTTAAATGGATCAAAATCATGGTTTTGGGGAAAAAAAATGTAAAATATAAATATTATCACAGTCAATTACTATAGTAAAACGATGGTTAAATGGATCAAAATCATGGTTTCGGCCAAAAAGAATATATATATATAAAAAAATATATAAATATTATCAAAGTCAATTAACTATAGTAAAACGATGGTTAAAAGGATCAAAATCATGGTTTTGGGAAAAAATAAAAAATTTAAAATATAAATATTATCACAGTCAATTAACTATAGTAAAACGATTGTTAAATGGATCAAAATCATGGTTGTGAAAAAAATAAATTAAAAAAATACATATATTAATGAAAGTCAATTACTATAGAAAAACAATGGTTAATTGGATCAAAATCATGGTTTCGGGGGAAAAAAAAATGATACAAAAAATATATATATTAATCACATCAATTACTATAGTAAAACGATGGATAATTATATTAAAATCATGGTTTCTCTATGAGGCATTGTGTCGATTGTTGTGACACTAGGGGCTTCTTTCGGGAGCCTCGGATACCTCTGAATATGAAAATGGCCAATGGCAATTTGGCGAACAGACTTTGCAGGCCCGCCCCCAGACATACGGGTATAAAAGGCAGGTATCGTGCAACTGTTCAGTCAGGTTCTGCACTGAGGAGCCGAGAATAAGGTTTGGCCATTACAGCGGCTTGATGACAGATGACTCTGTTTCTGATCCTGTGGAAGCAAAATATCAGTTTTCAAAGGAAACCAGACCTACCAGATGTTTGTCCCAGGACTGGTAGGTTGGTGTTCCGCCCTGGATGTAGTTAATAACGTAGAAGATGAAGAGGCTGATGAGAAGGACTGGGCTGACTGCGGCCCACATGATTTTCCAGTACCAGTTTGGCCGATGGCCCAACATGTCCTCAATGTCCGTCTCAAACCTGCAAATCGTGTCAAACACTAAATGTGTAAAAACGTCTCTACATTGACGACAGCATTATAGCATTTTTTTAAAATATTAAATATATTATATATAAGAAAATATAAAAAACTGTCAAGAGTTCTCCGATAAAATATTTTTAAATTAAAAATAATTCAGAAAGCTTGAAAACCCTTTTGGCCATGTACAACGCCCCCCCGCTCAACAATTTTTGGGTAGTCGTCAAATATAGTAATATAGTTTAGTCTTCACCTTTTCAGTCCATAGATGTAGCATACACTGAACACTTCAAAGAACACAATGAAGAGCAGAGACAATGTGGCTCCGTATTCATTAAAGATGGTGAACCAGTAGTTTCCTGAGCCGGTGGTGAAGCCAAAGCCCAGAAGCAAACACAGCAGACACACCAGACCTGGCGGACATCAGAGAAACATCACAAACTACACAACAAACTCATGTATTATTTGGGCTGAACGGTTGTTAGAGGTGGTGGTGGCGTAGTGGCTAGAGCACAGGGCTGCTAATCAGAAAATTGCTGGTTCGATCCCCACAGCCACCACCATTGTGCCTTTGAGTAAGACACTTAACTCCAGGTTGCTCCGGGGAGATTGCCCCTGTAATAAGTGCACTATTCTGGTAATCAGAAGGTTGCTGGTTCTATCCCCACAGTCACCACCATTGTGTCCTTGAGTAAGACACTTAACTCCAGGTTGCTCCGGGGGGATTGTCCCTGTAATAAGTGCACTATACTGGTAATCAGGAGGTTGCTGGTTTGATCCCCACAGCCACCACCATTGTGTCCTTGAGTAAGACACTTAACTCCAGGTTGCTCCGGCGGGATTGTCCCTGTAATAAGGGCTCTGTAAGTCACTTTGGATAAAAGCTTCTGCCAAATGCATAAAAATGTAAAATGTAAATGTTGTTTACATTGTCATTTTTTCAGTCATTTTAGAGTTTTTGTGTTTAAGGTGTTACGTCGTCATGGCAACAAAGTTGTAAAATTGGCTATATTTTTCCACAGATGCGGTTAGTGAGTGATTTAATGACAGTAAAATCATGTTAACACACATATTGTTTATGTCTTGTGTCTATACTTTTGAAATAGTATTTTAATGTTGACAGATTAAACCCCATTGACTTGCATTGGAAGTGTCTCACACACACACACACACACACACACACACACACACACACACACACACACACAGATTAAACCCCATTGACTTGCATTGGAAGTGTCTCACACACACACACACACACACACACACACACACAGATTAAACCCCATTGACTTGCATTGGAAGTGTCCCACACACCCACACACACACACACACACACACAGATTAAACCCCATTGACTTGCGTTGGAAGTGTCCCACACACACACAGATTAAACCCCATTGACTTGCATTGGAAGTGTCCCACACACACACACACACACACACACACAGATTAAACCCCATTGACTTGCATTGGAAGTGTCCCACACACACACACACACACACACACACACACACACATACACACACACACACACAGATTAAACCCCATTGACTTGCATTGGAAGTGTCCCACACACACACACACACACACACACACACACACACACACACACAGATTAAACCCCATTGACTTGCATTGGAAGTGTCTCACTAAAACACACATTTAAACTGTTGATTGAGCTGAACTTGTATTGAACCCTGAATATTCCTTTAAAATGTTTTAGTAAAAATATACATGTATAGGTAAACATGGCTATTAATTATATGTATTATTTTGTTGGTGCATGTAAATTTAAATGGTCAAAAATGATGATTCTTGTGTTCATTTGTGTTTATTTCAGAAACATGTCTTGATTATCTTTAACATTTTTTGTTTAGTATTTTTGCCCGTGTTTTCTTTCTTTAACCATTTTAAATGGACTTATCTACAATGACTGTTTAGTTGAAATGATGGTTCCTCTAATAAAAAAATTTATAAAAAAAAAATCACTATCACACTTTTAAGCCATTTCAGATCAATATAAAATATTTAGGAATTTTTGTATATGTATATACACACAACTGAAGTCAGAAGTTTACATACACTTAGGTTGAAGTCATTAAAACTCCACAGATTTCATATTAGCAAACTATAGTTTTGGGAAGTCGTTTAGGACATCTACTTTGTGCATGACATGAGTCGGTTTACAGACCGATTGTGTCACTTTTAATTGACTATAACATAATTCCAGCGGGTCAGAAGTTTACATGCACTAAGTTAACTGTGCCTTTAAGCAGCTTGGAAAATTCCAGAAAATGACGCCAAGCCTTTAGACAATTAGCCAGTTAGCATCTGATAGGAGGTGTGCTGAATTGGAGGTGTACCTGTGGATGCATTTTAAGACCTTCACACTCAGTGCCTCTTTGATTGACATCATGGGCAAATCTAAAGAAATCAGACAAGACCTCAGAAAAACAACTGTGGACCTCCACAAGTCCGGTTCATCCTTGGGAGCAATTTCCAAACGCCTGAAGGTGCCACGTTCATCTGTACAAACAATAGTACACAAGTATAAACACCATGTGACCACACAGTCATCATACCGCTCAGGAAGGAGACGCCATCATGTGACCACACAGACATCATACCGCTCAGGAAGGAGACGCCATCATGTGACCACACAGTCATCATACCGCTCAGGATGGAGACGCCATCATGTGACCACACAGTCATCATACCGCTCAGGAAGGAGACGCCATCATGTGACCACACAGCATCATACCGCTCAGGAAGGAGACGCCATCATGTGACCACACAGTCATCATACCGCTCAGGAAGGAGACGCTATCATGTGACCACACAGCATCATACCGCTCAGGAAGGAGACGCCATCATGTGACCACACAGCCATCACACCGCTCAGGAAGGAGACGCCATCATGTGACCACACAGCCATCACACCGCTCAGGATGGAGACACCATCATGTGACCACGCAGCCATCACACCGCTCAGGAAGGAGACACCATCATGTGACCACGCAGCCATCACACCGCTCAGGAAGGAGACGCCATCATGTGACCACACAGCCATCATACCGCTCATGAAAGAGACGCCATCATGTGACCACACAGTCATCATACCACTCAGGAAGGAGACGCCATCATGTGACCACACAGTCATCATACCGCTCATGAAAGAGACGCCATCATGTGACCACACAGCCATCACACCGCTCAGGAAGGAGACGCCATCATGTGACCACACAGCCATCATACCGCTCAGAATGGAGACACCATCATGTGACCACACAGTCATCATACCACTCAGGAAGGAGACGCCATCATGTGACCACACAGTCATCATACCGCTCAGGAAGGAGACGCCATCATGTGACCACACAGTCATCACACCGCTCATGAAAGAGACGCCATCATGTGACCACACAGTCATCATACCGCTCAGGAAGGAGACGCCATCATGTGACCACACAGCCATCATACCGCTCAGAATGGAGACACCATCATGTGACCACACAGTCATCATACCACTCAGGAAGGAGACGCCATCATGTGACCACACAGTCATCATACCGCTCAGGAAGGAGACGCCATCATGTGACCACACAGTCATCACACCGCTCATGAAAGAGACGCCATCATGTGACCACACAGCCATCACACCGCTCATGAAAGAGACGCATTCTGTCTCCTAGAGATGAACGTAGTTTGTGTGAAAAGTGCAAATCAATCCCAGAACAACAGCAAAGGACCTTGTGAAGATGCTGGAGGAAACAGGTGGACGAGTATCTATATCCACAGCAAAACGAGTCCTATAACGACATAACATGAAAGGCTGCTCAGCAAGGAAGAAGCCGCTGCTCCAAAACCACCATAAACAAGCCAGACTACAGTTTGCAAGTGCACATGGGGACAAAGATCTCACTTTTGGAGAAATGTCCTCTGGTCTGATGAAACAAATATTGAACTGTTTGGCCATAATGACCATCGTTACTTTTGGTGGAATAAGGGTGAGGCTTGCAAGCCGAAGATCATCTTCCCAACCGTGAAGCACGGGGGTGCAGCATCATGTTGTGGGGGTGTTTGCTGCAGGAGGGACTGGTGCACTTCACAAAATAGAAGCATCATGAGGAAGGACATTTATGTGGATATATTGAAGCAGCATCTCAAGACATCAGACAGGAAGTTAAAGCTCGGTCGCAAATGGGTCTTCCAAATGGACAATGACCCCAAGCAGACCTCCAAAGTTGTGGCAAAATGGCTTAAGGACAACAAAGTCAAGCTATTGGAGTGGCATCACAAAGCCCTGATCTCAATCTGAGGTAGCAATGCTACCAAATACTAACAAAGTGCATGTAAACTTCTGACCCACTGGGAATGAGATGAAATAAATCATCCTCTCGACTATTATTCTGTCATTTCACATTCTTAAAATAAAGTTGTGATCCGAACTGACCTGAGACAGGGAATGTTTTCTACGATTAAATGTCAGGGATTGTGAAAAACTGAGTTTTAATGTTATTTGTCTGTTCACAATGAAAGCTAGTTAACCTGGTTACCTGCTTACATGACAAGGTAAAAAATGACCTAATGACCTGAACACATTAAGTGCAGGGCCCAAGTTTGGCTAGTCACCCATCATGCCTACTTTGGTCAAGCTGATCAGCTAGCACCGACAGACAACTTGTGCCAACCAGCACTGCCCATCTAAAACATGGTGAGTCCATCTTGGAATTTAAGCAGGTCCAAACAAGCTCTTTATATTGACTTGATTTGGTGATATTGGGGTTTTGCCCCTACACCCTTATTACCGTTGATGGTCTCGTTACTGAACTTTCGTGACAGAATCTTGAGGTCGCCTAGCGGCGTGATGATGGCCGTGACGTTCCCCAGCATGCTCCCCATCCCTAACAGCAGTAACATGATGAAGTACAGCACAGACCACAACTGAGATAGAGGCATGTTCTTAATGGCCTCGCTGTACACAATAAACGCCAGTCCGGTGCCCTCAACAGCCTACATAGCGAGAGAGAGAGAGAGAGAGAGAGAGAGAGACAGACACGCGCTCAGTGAAACTATCAATTAGACAAGGGACAGTACACCCAAAATCCTGTCATTAATCACAAAGCTTCCATGGAACACAATAGGTGAACTATTAAAGACTGTCACAATGAACAACTTACATTTGGGTCTGTTTCTCAATCATTGTGTGCATTCAGAAGACTCCAGTGGTTTAATCCATGTCTTCAGAAATGATATTATGGGTGTGGGTGAGAAACAGAACAATATATAAGTCCTTTTTTACTATAAATTCTCCTCCCTGCCCAGTAGGTGGCAATATGCGTGAAGAATGCAAATCGCTAATAAATGATTGAAGAATGTGAAAGTGAAAGTGGAGATTTATAGTAAAAAATTACTTAAATATTGATCTGTTTTTTACCCAGATCACTTATCATATCACTTCTGAAGACATGGATTAAACCACTGGAGTCATATGGATTACTTTTATGGTGCCTTTATGTGCTTTTTGGAGATTCAAAGTTCTGGCCACCATTCATTTGCATTGTATGGACCAACAGAGCTGAGATATTCTTCTAAAAATCTTCATTTGTGTTCTGCAGAAGAAAGTAAGTCACATCTGGGATGGATGAGGGTGAGGAAATAATGAGAGAAATTTCATTTTTGGGTGCACTGTCCCTTTAAGAAAATACATTTCGGTGGTTGTTACAGAAATGATACATTATCATATTCAAAATGTCTTTGAAATAGAAATGGTTAAAGGCAGCGTTTAGACTTCAGTGCTTTTGAAGTCAGTACTTTGAACTCGTCTCATGTAACAGCTTTTATTGCCATATAATAAATACAAATCAAATCTCTCTGGGGTCAAAGAGTGTCATTTTCTAAACATACATAGAAGAGCAAAAAAAAAAAAGATAAAATTCACACTACATATAATATGTGCAAAATTAGCACCTCTGATATAAAAACACTTTTTGTCAGTATAAATACAGAATGCAATTTGATGCAGGCAAATGAGGTGTACACAAAATATGCATTATCATTACATTTTGGAAATTGCATATTGGCGCAGCGTAGTTCTAGCGGGAAGACTAGCAGCTGTACATCATCGCACCATTAGCGGTGTACCTCCTAGCTAATCATATGTAAGCCATTGCTTTATAAGTCTGCCCACAATCTATCACATTGCTGTTTCAGTGTGCAAACACGGTAAAACCCTCCTCCACCCCACCATCACATGTTGAATCCCGTCCTGCATGGGGGTTAGGCTCCTCACCCCTGCCTCCTATAGATATGACGGTTCTGAGTACAAGTTCTTCGGACCGCCAGACGGGGATTACACCAAAGAGGGACATTGCATTTCTGTTTTATCAAAGGTCATGCGTTGAACATGTTTACGGTCATATATGTTTCTTATCTCGTGAAATACGGGATGCAGGCCAGTTTACCGTGTCTAATTCTGCCTCCAGGCTGCAGTCTTCTATCTTTGAAGCGATAGCTGCGAACGTCTCCGGATTCGTGTAATTCAGATGAGAGATCCAAGCCGTGATATTATCAACACTGATGACGTCCTCAGATATATCAAATGTGTTGAGCAGCAACAGTTTCATCCTGAAGAAAAAGAGCGAAATGAATGGCACGGCAATTTAATTCTTGGAAAAGCCATACATAAAAATATGACACCAATTTAAAATTTGGACATGCGAGGAATTAACGATTCTGAACGGACGGAACCGAACATCATAATTCTCTATTATGCTGAGTGACTCCAGCCAGGTCTCCTTAGCAACCAAATTGGGCCGGTTGCTAGGGAGGGTAGAGTCACATGGGGTAACCAAATTGGCCTGGTTGCTAGGGAGGGTAGAGTCTCATGGGGTAACCAAATTGGCCCGGTTGCTAAGGAGGGTAGAGTCACATGGGATACAAATTGGCCCGGTTGCTAGGGAGGGTAGAGTCACATAAGGTAACCAAATTGGCCCGGTTGCTAGGGAGGGTAGAGTCACATGGGGTAACCAAATTGGCCCGGTTGCTAGGGAGGGTAGAGTCACATGGGGTAATCTCTATAATGTGGTTCTCGCTCTCGGTGGGGTGCGTGGCGAGTTGTGCGTGGATGCCGCGGAGAATAGCGTGAAGCCTCCACACACGCTAGGTCTCCGCGGTAACGCACACAACAAGTCACGTGATAAGATGCGCAAATTGACAGTCTCAGACGCGGAGCCAACTGAGATTCATCCCCCGCCATCCGGATTGAGACGAGTCACTGCGCCACCACGAGGACTTGGAGCGCATTGGAAATTGGGCGTTCCAAACTGGGTAGAAAAGGGGAGAAAATCTAAAAATCTAAATAAAATTAAGCTCCATACGACACCAGACGTTAAACTAATGTCTTCTAAAGCGGCATGATCGCTTTTGGTGTGAAAAAGATCAATAGTTAAGTATTTCTTTACATGATGCATCATGCGTGTGATGTACATCATTGCACAATTAGCTGGGTAACTCCTAGCCAATCACATGTAAGCCGTTGCTTTATTAGTCTGCTCACAATCTGTGTGCTAACACGGCAACCTCCTCCACCCCATCACCACCTGTTGAGTCCCGTCCTGCATGGGGGTAGGCTCCTTGCCCCCTCCTATAGATATGCATAATGCATAAATGTAAATGTAAATGTGATGTGATCACATTGGCGTTTGAAACACGTGAGAACTGATGCATGTGCGACACACATGGAAGAGCAGCGCTGTTTACAAGTGAGGAGGAGGAACGCCGTACAGAGTGTGCCAGAACAGACCTGCAAACTAGTTTTTGGTCATGACGTTTACAAAGACAAGTTCTTATCTCCCTGTAGTTCTTGTATCTATACTATACATACTCTATAGCCTCTATAGACTCCATTGATACTCTATCTTTCTATCCATGCAAAATTAGCTTAAAAACAAATGTAGTCAAACGTAGCATTCTTACAAGCCAGCTGCCATCCAGTTTAATGTTTGGTGGAACCGTGTGAGAACGCTGATTCATTCTGAGAATTGTTGGATTCGTTTACATTTGAGCTTGGTGCATGAATGCTGGGAAACCGGAAAACTATTTTATTTTATTTACATTTTTAGATTTTTAGGACGGGACTCAACAGGTGGTGATGGGGTGGAGGAGGTTGCCGTGTTAGCATCTTGTAAAGAAATACTTAACTATTGATCTTATTCGCACCAAAAGCGATCATGCCGCTTTAGAAGACATTAGTTTAACCGCTGGTGTCGTGTGGATTTTTGGAGCTTAATTTTTATTTAGATTTTTAGATTTTCTCCCCTTTTCTACCCAGTTTGGAACGGCCAATTCCCAATGCGCTCCAAGTCCTCGTGGTGGCGCAGTGACTCGTCTCAATCCGGACGGCAGAGGATGAATCTCAGTTGCCTCCGCGTCTGAGACCGTCAATCCGCGCATCTTATCGCGTCGCTTGTTGTGCGCGTTACCGCGGAGACCTAGCTTGTGTGGAGGCTTCACGCTATTCTCCGCGGCATCCACGCACAACTCGCCACACGCCCCACCGAGAGCGAGAACCACATTATAGTGACCACGAGGAGGTTACCCCATGTGACTCTACCCTCCCTAGCAACCGGGCCAATTTGGTTGCTAAGGAGACCCGGCTGGAGTCACTCAGCAAGCCCTGGATTCTAACTCGAGACTCCAGGTGTGACAGTCGGGAAAACTATTTTGTTTAACAGGGTTCATAATAGAGAATTACGATGTTCGGTTCCGTCCGTTCAGAATCCTTGCTGTCCACAACACTGAAGGGTCTCACCTTTCCAAACAGCTTTCGTAGTTGAACGTGGCTTTAAAGCCGTAGATGGCAAAAGTCACAAAGCTGGCGAACACCGATGTGCCGCTGTTGATGAGGGACACGGTGACGGCCTGCCGCTCAAAGTTATTGTTGTAATGGTTGTAACTGGCAAAAGCGATGAGAGTGCCGAAGCCCAGACCCAGAGAGAAGAAGATCTGTGTGGCGGCGTTGATCCACGTCTGAGGGTTTGCCAACTGCTCCAGCTAAACACACACATTTATCATGAATCAATAAAGGAACACTGAAAGATCAAGACTTCAATGGAGAACGCCTCTTACATTCACATTCAGTCATTTAGCATGTGCTTAAAGGTTATGCTCAATCGACAGCATTTGTGGCATAATGTCCCTCCTTTTCTTTCCAGAGAGGTTCCAGTGAGTGGGGTGTGTTCACTGTCCTGCACACAGGTTCTGCATATCCTGGTGCCGTTTTTGCGCCGGCTAGTTTTAACTTATCGTGGCCCATTCGGTCCAATTCGCAGCCGACCCAACAGACCCTCCGTTCTCCCGATGGCCAGTCCGCCCCTGATCGGCCCCAAAGTGCCTCGGCCCACCGGGAAAATGACCGGTATGCCATATTACCAGTCCAGCCCTGGTATATTGTCAAGCCGGTTCTTGTCTCCTCCTCGCCCATCTTAACCCCTTTACATTGGTGCCAAAACCCGGGACACGAAGTTGGAAGTACGCCCCATGGAACCCCCAACCCAGTTGGCCGAAGTCCTCCAGTCCCTTGCCGGCCTACATCAAACTCACCAACAAACCCTGCTTGAGCTGCGCAAAGAACAAGACCGCCGGTTCTTTGAGATTATGCGAGCTCAAGCAGAGGACCGGCACGACATCCGGAGCCTCCTCAGCCAGGAGAGAGCACAGGCCGCAACCCCGGACAACGGACCGAGTGGTCCGTTGGGTTGGCTGCAAAATGGGCTCCGGTAAGCTAAAATGAGCCGCCGCGTTATGCAGAACGGACCACTCAGTTCCCCCGATCTCCAGTCCTTTCCCGATCAGCCCCAAAGTGCGTCGCCCCACCGGGAAAATGCCCGGTATGCCAGATTACCAGTCCAACCCTGTCGTCATGGCAATGAAGTTGTAAAATTAGCTACGACTTTAGTAAGTGATTTTATCACACTAAAATCATGTTTATGTCTTGTGTCTTTTGAAACAGTATTTTAACGCTTACAGATTAAACCCCATTGACTTCCATTGTAAGTGTCTCACTGGAACACACGTTTGTGCTTTATTTAAAGTAATGGAGGAACTAGTCGAAATACATTTTTGTGGTAATCAACACTGTGCTTGTTTTGAACACAGAATATTCCTTAAATCTAAAGCGACTTAAAAATAAGGAACATCCAGTTCAGGAATGTTAATGTAACAAATGTTACTTAAATTTGAATGTAAGGAAGTAGAATTGAAATGGAATGTATTTCTAAGAAATGCTGCTATTTAGTATCACTCATGAACTGAAAGAGAGACGATTCTTGAACGATTCTTGAGTTTACACGTACCTTGGGTGTAAACATGTACTTGACTCCATTCCAGGCACCATGTAGAGTGACTCCACGGATCAGATAAATGATCAGAACCACATACGGAAATGTTGCAGTAAAATACACGACCTGTGTATGAAAGCAATATTTTTTAACACATATAGGTGCAGTATGTTTGATTTGCATGCTTGAGATAAAAGTCCTGAAGTCATACCACTCCGGTCGACTTGACCCCTCTGACGATGGACAGGTACACGACGATCCAGGCGAGCACAAGGCAAAGTGCCTGACCCAAATGAACGCTGCCGTTCTCATCTATAGAAGACGAGATGTTCAGGGTCTCACGGTAGAAGAAATACTGTGTCGGTGAAGCCACCTCACATTCCTCCAGATACCCGCTCCGATTGCTGTTGACGGGACACTCCGCCCAGGGTAACACTGACTACACAACACATATTGATATTCATATTGGTCAGACAATTTCGTTTATTTTGCCATTTTGAGATTATCCGCATTTATTGTCAATTTAACAGAAAATGCTGAATAATGCACATTTTCCCATTTCAAATATTTTTAGAGTCATTTTTGTGCAATAGGTTAATTTAATTGAAGCAATTTTAAGCAGGGACTGAAAATTGAATATTTTTCATTTAAACTCATTCCGAGCAGGAAACATTCGTTTCCATGTTAACCGCTAAGTTTTAATACTAAGATTAAGAATAATGTTTTCATTTGTACTCCTAAACAAATCACTCAATTGCTGTTTCTGGAGCATTGCTATCGTGAAACAGAGATCTGATATCAATGTTGAACCCTTTGACCTTTGAAAAGATGAATTACATTTATAGATGGTAAATTATATATTGAACGTAAGCAGAGTGACGCCACCAGCGCGTGCGGGCGATTGCGTAATAACAGGTTAATTACCTGTATTTGTGTTTGTATTTTTTCCAGGGCAATAACAGTTTAAAATGTACAACAGCTTTTTTTTTGTAGCCAAGATTTCAAGGTACACTGTCAAAAATGTCATTTTTATGGTAAAAGAATATAAAAATCCTACAGTAAAGGGAAAAATAACATGGGTAAACTTAATAGATAAGTTTATTTAACAAGACATTTCATGTCTTTTAACGTTAAAATATAGTCCAAACTATTTTTTTAGATGTAAAAAGTATGATTTTACAGTATAATTAATGGTAAAAATGTATATTATGTTTAACAAGATTAAACCTTACAGTAAAAACCAATAGTCAGCCGAGTGACACGTTTCATTTGATTTTATGGCAATAGTTTCGTTTCATCTTAATTTTAATATCAATTATGTGTGATATTGCATAGTTCAGTTAATAGTTTTTGCATTTTTTTTCGTGTCACAGTGTTACCCTGATCATGTGACTATAACATGTGTATTAATTATTGTCCTCTTGAGTGACACTTTGTAGTTACTTAGTAACCATAGTAACTTTTGTAGTTACTAAGTAACCATAGTAACTTTTGTAGTTACTATGTAACTTTTGTAGTTACTATGTAACCATAGTAACTTTTCTAGATACTATGTAACCATAGTAACTTTTCTAGATACTATGTAACCATAGTAACTTTTCTAGTTACTAAGTAACCATAGTAACTTTTCTAGTTACTAAGTAACCATAGTAACTTTTCTAGTTACTAAGTAACCATAGTAACTTTTGTAGTTACTACGTAACCATAGTAACTTTTCTAGTTACTATGTAACCATAGTAAGTTTTGTAGTTACTATGTAACCATATGGTTACTATGTAACCATAGTAACTTTTCTAGTTACTAAGTAACCATATGGTTACTACGTAACCATAGTAACTTTTGTAGTTACTAAGTAACCATAGTAAGTTTTGTAGTTACTATGTAACATAGTAACTTTTCTAGTTACTATGTAACCATAGTAACTTTTCTAGTTACTAAGTAACCATAGTAAGTTTTGTAGTTACTATGTAACATAGTAACTTTTCTAGTTACTAAGTAACCATAGTAAGTTTTGTAGTTACTATGTAACATAGTAACTTTTCTAGTTACTAAGTAACCATAGTAACTTTTCTAGTTACTAAGTAACCATAGTAACTTTTGTAGATATTATGTAACCATAGTAACTTTTCTAGTTACTAAGTAACCATATGGTTACTATGTAACCATAGTAACTTTTCTAGTTACTAAGTAACCATAGTAACTTTTCTAGTTACTAAGTAACCATAGTAACTTTTCTAGTTACTAAGTAACCATAGTAACTTTTCTAGTTACTACGTAACCATAGTAACTTTTCTAGTTACTACGTAACCATAGTAACTTTTCTAGTTACTATGTAACCATATGGTTACTATGTAACCATAGTAACTTTTCTAGTTACTATGTAACCATAGTAACTTTTCTAGTTACTATGTAACCATAGTAACTTTTCTAGTTACTATGTAACCATAGTAAGTTTTGTAGTTACTATGTAACCATATGGTTACTATGTAACCATAGTAACTTTTCTAGTTACTAAGTAACCATAGTAACTTTTCTAGTTACTATGTAACCATAGTAACTTTTCTAGTTACTAAGTAACCATAGTAACTTTTCTAGTTACTAAGTAACCATAGTAACTTTTCTAGTTACTATGTAACCACAGTAACTTTTCTAGTTACTATGTAACCACAGTAACTTTTCTAGTTACTAAGTAACCACAGTCATTTTTGTAGTTACTACGTAACCATAGTAACTTTTGTAGTTACTACGTAACCATAGTAACTTTTGTAGTTACTACGTAACCATATGGTTACTAAGTAACCATAGTAACTTTTCTAGTTACTAAGTAACCATAGTAACTTTTCTAGTTACTAAGTAACCATAGTAACTTTTCTAGTTACTACGTAACCATAGTAACTTTTCTAGTTACTACGTAACCATAGTAACTTTTCTAGTTACTACGTAACCATAGTAACTTTTCTAGTTACTAAGTACCCATAGTAACTTTTCTAGTTACTAAGTACCCATAGTAACTTTTCTAGTTACTAAGTACCCATAGTAAGTTTTGTAGTTACTACGTAACCATAGTAACTTTTCTAGTTACTATGTAACCATAGTAACTTTTCTAGTTACTAAGTAACCATAGTAAGTTTTGTAGTTACTATGTAACATAGTAACTTTTCTAGTTACTAAGTAACCATAGTAAGTTTTGTAGTTACTAAGTAACATAGTAACTTTTCTAGTTACTAAGTAACCATAGTAACTTTTCTAGTTACTAAGTAACCATAGTAACTTTTCTAGTTGCTAAGTAACCATAGTAACTTTTCTAGTTACTAAGTAACCACAGTAATTTTTGTAGTTACTACGTAACCATAGTAACTTTTCTAGTTACTACGTAACCACAGTAACTTTTGTAGTTACTACGTAACCATAGTAACTTTTGTAGTTACTACGTAACCATAGTAACTTTTGTAGTTACTAAGTAACCATAGTAAGTTTTGTAGTTACTATGTAACATAGTAACTTTTCTAGTTACTATGTAACCATAGTAACTTTTCTAGTTACTAAGTAACCATAGTAAGTTTTGTAGTTACTATGTAACATAGTAACTTTTCTAGTTACTAAGTAACCATAGTAAGTTTTGTAGTTACTATGTAACATAGTAACTTTTCTAGTTACTAAGTAACCATAGTAACTTTTCTAGTTACTAAGTAACCATAGTAACTTTTCTAGTTACTAAGTAACCATAGTAACTTTTCTAGTTACTATGTAACCATAGTAACTTTTCTAGTTACTATGTAACCACAGTAATTTTTGTAGTTACTATGTAACCATAGTAACTTTTCTAGTTACTAAGTAACCATAGTAACTTTTGTAGTTACTATGTAACCATAGTAACTTTTCTAGTTACTATGGTTATTAACGATACATTTTAAAGTGCAAAGCAGACTTTTATAGTTCCAGAAGTTTAGTATATAAATTTTATATAATTTAATAATATAAACGGCATCAATATTACATCCTGTAAAGCCTGAAACATGGTCACCGTATTTTTAACGGTAAATTTATGGCAACCACAGCTGCCGGTATTTTACCGTAAATGTAAAGATTTTTTTTTACAGTTTATGTGGCTGTGCAGAAATAATAAAAAAACATGCAAAAATTCACCTACACTGAGAAATAAACTCTGGAGTAAAAAAGTGTGAAGTATAAATCTCCACAGAAAGCTCGTCAGATTTCTATAAAATTATATCCGGCATCACTCACCAGTTTCAACACATTCTTTAGTCCATGTGTGCTCGTTTATTAAATATTATGGCTAATCTCATACTAATACGTTCAGCTGCCAACAAGAGTGTAATACTCTCAGTTCCAGCACATTTGACCATGCTTTAATGCATTCGACAACTAAGACATCATTCACCCCCGATTCAACCACTGTAAAACACACATCGAGCATTCATGAAACACCTTGTAGATTTAGTGCAAACTTCTCTGTGAACTAACCTGAAAGGAATGGAAGAGGTACCAGAAACTCCAGGCGTTGATAACATTATAGTAAAGACACAAGTACATTGATGTCACGACACTGGCAATACCTGTAATGTGCAGATTAGATGATAAATATGAAATCACGTGATGTAATGGCGTTAAATATAGTGAGGACCTGTCCCGTATGATACTGACCCAATCCGCCCAGATACGGGCTGATGGCGGTCCACGCCCCGATGCTGCCCAAACGCATCTTCTGCCCGATGGCGAGCTCCATACAGAACAGAGGAATTCCCTCCAGAAACAACATCAGCAGGTACGGGATCATGAATCCTCCTGAAAAACACAGAAGACCTCTCTTGCTCTCTTTTCACAAGCCATTTCATAGATATTTCTAGGCCAGAATGCCATTTGATTTCTAAGTACCAACCCGAGGAATTACTAGATTAAAATGATCTAAAATTGGACTGTGGGTCCATTGACAATCCTAGCCCATCTTAACCCCTTTACACTGGTGCCGAAACCCGGGAAGGAGGAGGAATGCGCTGTAGTGGAGTTCTCGGGACTACAGTCCACCCCAAAAGAGCAGCCGCGGCCATCCACCAGAGGACGGAGGAGCGCGAGGAATGGCCACCGACTGTGAGGGTGGGAGGGGCTCCCAACAAACCGCCTGGAGCGGGAGACCCCTACCGTCCACCAAAAACGCGGCGGGGTGTTCTGTCCACCAGGGGCCGGAGGACTGCCTTTGATCCAACCGGGAAGGCGTGGCTGTCGCCCATTAGAGTGTGGAGGAGTGACCGAGGACCAAGGTAAGGTGTATCGGAGAACCGGCAAGTACTACGGCGTGTTTTTTTGTTTTTTTCTCTCCCGCTGCCGCTATGCGTTGGCCTTTCCCTCTCTTTTAAATTTTACTTTGCTTTTTAAGGGGTACTGCACTTTTACAGGGAGTACCCCCTGTGTTTTTAATTATTGTTGTTTCCCTCTGCCTGTCCCCTCACAGATTCAGGAAGGCGGGTATGACCTGCCAGCAGATGGGGTGGAAGGCACGCCGGGGGGCTCCCCGGTCTGAGAGAATGAGGGAGGAATGTGCCAGGGCGGAGGGCGGGGTCGTGATTCCGCGCACACGGCCCCAAATCAGGCTAATTAGCCCTCAAGAGGGATTTCATGCACATGCAGTACATTATTTAAGATATTTACTGTGGATCAAGCAGCTCAACAGGATTGCAGGTCAGTGGTGTGGCCAGAAACAAGAACTGAAGCACAATTAAGTGAAATATAATAAATTGACTATTAACAAACATTGCATCAATTTAAATTTATTTTAAGCTCCGTGTTGTTTAAATGACTTCAGTGGAGTAAGATGCCCTGTTAATATATCACAATATGAGGCTTAATAATTTGTCCAAAAAAACAAAAAAGTTTGGGAATGATTTGCTAAAGACACAAATATGATTACAGAAAAGATTATAAAAATACAGAGGTTTTAGTTATGCTAATTGGTTTAAAAACATAATGGTGGATAAGGGGGGGTTTGGGTATCTCAGCGAGTATTGCCGCTGACTGTCACACCTGGAGTCGTGAGTTTGAATCCAGGGCGTGCTGAGTGACTCCAGCCAGGTCTCCTTAGCAACCAAATTGTCCCGGTTGCTAGGCAGGGTAGAGTCACATGGGGTAACCAAATGGGCCCGGTTGCTAGGCAGGGTAGAGTCACATGGGGTAACCTCCTTGTGGTCACTATAACGTGGTTCTCGCTCTCGGTCAGGGCTGGACTGGGAAGAGAAATCAGCTGTCCTTTTCGGCATATCGCGGCACCGTTTTGTGGTCCATTCTGCAGAACGCGGCGGGTCATTTTAGTTTATCGCGGCCCATTCGGCACGTTTCGCACATTTTAGCTTATGGCGGCCCATTCGCCACGTTTCGCACATTTTAGCTTATCGCGGCCCATTCGGCACGTTTCGCACATTTTAGCTTATGGTGGCCCATTTGGCACATTTAGCAAATTTTAGCTTATGGCGGCCCATTCGCCACATTTCGCACATTTTAGCTTATCGTGGCCCATTCGGCACGTTTCGCACATTTTAGCTAATCGTGGCCCATTCGGCACGTTTCGTACATTTTAACTTATGGCGGCCCATTCGGCACGTTTCGCACATTTTAGCTTATGGCGGCCCATTCGCCACGTTTCGCACATTTTAGCTTATCGTGGCCCATTCGGCACGTTTCGCACATTTTAGCTTATGGCGGCCCATTCGGCACGTTTCGCACATTTTAGCTTATCGCGGCCCATTCGCCACGTTTCGCACATTTTAGCTTATGGCGGCCCATTCGGCACGTTTCGCACATTTTAGCTTATGGCGGCCCATTCGCCACGTTTTGCACATTTTATCTAATCGTGGACCATTCGGCACGTTTTGCACATTTTATCTAATCGTGGACCATTCGACACGTTTTGCACATTTTATCTAATCGCAGCCCATTCGCCACGTTTTGCACATTTTATCTAATCGTGGACCATTCGCCACGTTTTGCACATTTTATCTAATCGTGGACCATTCGGCACGTTTTGCACATTTTATCTAATCGTGGACCATTCGCCACGTTTTGCACATTTTATCTAATCGTGGACCATTCGGCACGTTTTGCACATTTTATCTAATCGTGGACCATTCGGCACGTTTTGCACATTTTATCTAATCGTGGACCATTCGGCACGTTTTGCACATTTTATCTAATCGTGGACCATTCGGCACGTTTTGCACATTTTATCTAAACGTGGACCATTCGGCACGTTTTGCACATTTTATCTAATCGTGGACCATTCGGCACGTTTCACACATTTGCGCACCCTAGTACACCTGTGACTACGCCACTGGTTCAGTTACCAAACCATAATAGCGGTATATTCTCATGTGCATAAGAGTGCTGACACCCTCCATAATCCATATAATACATTAAAACAACTAATTTTATTTCTTATTAAACAAAACAAATTTATTTGCATATAATAAATACAATCATCGTATGCAAGTAAATGCACTGTCAAGAAAGCAGTTGATTATGTATATAATAGTTGCAATGTTGCAATGCATAATTTATTAGAAACACCTAATCTCTTTAAACCTTTTAAATATATATATATATATATTCTGCTCACTATATATCTTGATGTCCTGTGTGTTGTATATTGGGGTTAGGATTAGTACATTGTTGTCTGAATAAACTCTATAGACAGCAAGAATGAAGGTGATGTAAAGCAAAACATTAATGCTCTTACCTCCACCGTGCATTTGGCAGAGGTATGGAAAACGCCAGACATTCCCAAGTCCCACTGCATAAGACACACATGCCAGAACAAACTGCATCGGACTGTCCCAGGACGGACGGGCTTCTTTAGACATAATGATGATGATGCTGATGGACAAATGCTGCAGAGATCAGCGAGAAAGTCGTGTCACAAATCCCAAGAGAACGACACAGTCTGGGAATATTCCAGAGTTGAGTGTGTAAATCTGAAGTTGAACTTGGAGTGTAAAGTGGGAGTATTCTGGAATCTGGGGGAGGGACTCTTGTGTTTAATTGGTTGAAGTGACACAATTCAGGAAAATGCTTGATTTAAGTCCCTTGCTGGGGTGTGTTATCTATCCAAACTTCTAAATCTATGCTTATTTATATTGCACAAATTTTAAAAGTGTGTGTTTGTATGAAGAGTGACATAGTAATGCATAATTATATTAAGATTTATTTGTAAAATAAACTGTTAAATTACACAGTAATTTGGTTACAAACTGTTGAGACTGTGAGTCAGAATCAAGGCAAAGAGGGTGGCCACCCCACTCAAAGCCCCACATGCGTGCAAATCCACAACTCGATTGAAGAATGCTATACTTTTTTTGTGTTGTTGTTGAGAAAGATGTTTTTCCCGCTCCATTTTTGCAACCATCAGGCAAGAATTTTATCAAGCGATTGTTCATAACGGAAGTTCACTTTTAAAAACACCTGCTTGTGAAGTGTTACAAATAGATGTAACTTAGCCCATCTAATATGGCAAGCCGATTTAGCGTTTAATGCTCCCAGTGCTACTCTTAGTAGTTGCATTTTTATTAAATTATTTCAATTAGAAAGTTCTGCAATTGAGTTTTTTTTTTTGCTTGTAAGAATTCCAATTACAGAGCTCTAGAATTAAACTGATCTTTAGTGTGATTTTTTTTACTAGTGACAATTCAAATATAGAGTTCTGTAATTAGAATTTTACTAGTGACAATTCAATTCTAGACCTCTATAATTAGAATTTTTACTAGTGAAAATTCAATTCTAGACCTCTATAATTAGAATTTTTACTAGTGACAATTAATTTCTAGAACTCTGTAATTTGAATTTTTACTAGTGACAATTCATTTCTAGATCTATGTAATTAGAATTTTACTAGTGACAATTCAATTCTATAACTCTGTAATTAGAATTTTACTAGTGACAATTCAATTCTATAACTCTGTAATTAGAATTTTACTAGTGACAATTCAATTCTATAACTCTGTAATTAGAATTTTACTAGTGACAATTCAATTCTATAACTCTGTAATTAGAATTTTACTAGTGACAATTCAATTCTATAACTCTGTAATTAGAATTTTACTAGTGACAATTCAATTCTATAACTCTGTAATTAGAATTTTACTAGTGACAATTCAATTCTATAACTCTGTAATTAGAATTTTACTAGTGACAATTCAATTCTATAACTCTGTAATTAGAATTTTACTAGTGACAATTCAATTCTATAACTCTGTAATTAGAATTTTACTAGTGACAATTCAATTCTATAACTCTGTAATTAGAATTTTACTAGTGACAATTCATTTCTAGATCTATGTAATTAGAATTTTACTAGTGACAATTCAATTCTAGAACTCTATAATTAGAATTTTACTAGTGACAATTCAATTCTATAACTCTGTAATTAGAATTTTACTAGTGACAATTCATTTCTAGATCTATGTAATTAGAATTTTACTAGTGACAATTCAATTCTATAACTCTGTAATTAGAATTTTACTAGTGACAATTCATTTCTAGATCTATGTAATTAGAATTTTACTAGTGACAATTCAATTCTATAACTCTGTAATTAGAATTTTACTAGTGACAATTCAATTCTATAACTCTGTAATTAGAATTTTACTAGTGACAATTCATTTCTATAACTCTGTAATTAGAATTTTACTAGTGACAATTCATTTCTAGAACTCTATAATTAGAATTTTTACTAGTGACAATTCAATTCTAGAACTCTGTAATTCAAATTTTTACTAGTGACAATTCAATTCTAGAACTCTGTAATTGGAATTTTTACTAGTGACAATTCAATTCTAGAACTCTGTAATTGGAATTTTTACTAGTGACAATTCAATTCTAGAACTCTGTAATTCTAGAACACCGGAATATCCTTCATACTTTTACAAGTTTCCCATCATCCTCTGTTCTTTTACTTACACCGACTCTCAGTGTTTTGAACATGCATTCCCTTTGTAAATGAACACCCATGTGTCATGACCCCATCAGGGCGACACGGGTCAGAAAGGGGACATACACCTAATGCTCTCTTGACCTCCGTGAACCTCAAACCTGTGATTCACATTCCCTGAATAGAGAGTCTTGCTGGGACTGTTCTATTATTATTTTAGTAAAGTTTAGCTTTCACTGATGAAAGCAGCATTCACTTTGAATTTCCCAAATCTTTTGGAAGTGCTTGGTGAGGTCTCACAGGCTGTTCTGGATAGTGAGTGCCTAAATCCGATCGGGACAACTTAAGCAATGGTTCTCCAGCCAGTGGGCACACGCTGGGCACATGTGAGGCGTCACAGCAAGTAACACAGCTGTATAACTGCACACAAACTTGTTTGTCATGTTTCCCACTGGTAGAACACCCCCAAAGTGTGTATTTGTCCCAGGAGTGACCTCCTGGGACTTTAACCAGATGGGGAATTCAGCATGACGCCACTCGACGAGAGGTGCACAACATACCGGGCATAAGTATGTGCCGAATTACATCAGAGCTCAATTTACAAAACAAGTTGCGTTCTCAGCAGCGCTACAGCCGACATTAGCATAAAAACTTGCTTTTCAGACCTGTTCTGGCGGAGAAACAGTTTCAAGAGAATATAGCTGAGCAAGTTAGTTCGGGGGCCGGGTTGGAATGTCGCACACCCGGTCCCCAATCGGCCTGATGAGGCGCGCGAGGGATAAAGGCGGCTGGTGACGACGGTTCGAGAGAGAGAGAGAGAGAGATCAATCACCGGTTCTCTGATGTACCATCGCGTGGTCCTCGCACACTCCTCCACACTCTCCGGCGGACGACAGCCGCTCCTCTCCGGGCGAACCGGAGCCAACCTCCGACCCCCAGCGGACAGAACGCCCCTCTGCTTTCCTGGCGACGCGTGGACATTCCTCCGCCCCTGGCAGCGGCCCTACCACTCCGGGCAGTTGGGGAGTTGCTTCCCTCCTCCCCTCGCGGACGGCGGTCTTTCCTCGACCCCTCCGCGTCTCTGGGGACGGCAGGGCACTCCTCCGCCCCCGGCAGCGGCTCCTTCGCTCCAGGCGCTCGGGGAATCCAGTCCCCACTCTCCCCGTGGACGGCGGCCGTTCCCCGCATCCGGGCGGTCGGGCTACTCCGTCACCCGGCAGATGGCAGCGGCGCTCCCCTGGGTGGACGGCAGTGTTGAGGACTCTGCGATGGGCATCCCTCTTCCTTTCTGGGTTTCGGCACCAATGTAACACGGGGTTAAAATGGGCAAGGAGGAGGCGAGAACCGGCTTGTCAACTTAATCAAAAAGCACAAACACACACACATAACGGACATGTCCGTGACTGATCTCTCTCTCTCGAACCGTCGTCACCGGCCGCCGTTATCCCCTCGCACACCTCATCAGGCCGATTGGGGAGTGGGCGTGTGACATTCCAGCCCGGCCCCGCCCCCCTCCACTCCACAGACTCCTTTTTTTTAATGTTTACTAATTGGCCCCATTGACTTCCATTGTAAGTGCCTCACTGGAAACCTCAATTTTTTAGCTTTTTGTTTTTTTAAAAGAAGGGAAAGAGGATGAAATTCATGTTTGTGCTAATCAATATTATGCCACAAATGCTGTCGATTGAGCTCAACTTATATTGAACCCGGAATATTCCTTAAAAGCGCCTTTTTAATACGTAAACATGGTGAAAACGGGCTTTGATTGGCGTATTTGAATTTTTTTGTCTTAATCTGAACATTTTGCAACTGCAATTCTACAATATATATATTTTACCAGTTTATTTACACTTTAAATTTTTTTTTTTAAAATAAAAACGCCACAAATGCCAAAATTTTGATTAAAATACGTTAGTCGTCGTATCTAGCTCCAGAGGATCCAAAAAAGTATCTAAACATCAATAATAACTTTAAATGTGTACAATGTGACCATGTGTTGCAATGCACTAATGTTCATATGAAAAAGCAGCTTACAGTAGAAGTGACTGACAGAAGTGTTAAATCTCTTGCACATTAAATGATTTAAGACGTTCCGACATGTTGCCGCCACTGCCGCAGGACCCTGTGACCTGTACTGTCCCGAACTGTACTGAAAACACACATCCACTCAAGCAATTCACCTCTTAAATACAAGATAATAGGCGCCCCATAGGGCATGTCTTTGTTTCGGCCAAGGTACGGGACGTCCCCTCTCATAGGAGACACTCGGTAACCCTAGTTGCATGACAAAAAAACCGTGGACTGCTTTTACTTGCTGCATTAAAACACCAAGGCGTCTACTTTGATGTGTATTTTAACACACTGTCACTTTAAGAGACATAAAGAGCCGAATCTAAACAACAGTGGGGATCTGAGAGTCTACTTGTCACTGTGTGCATCACATAAGCACAGTTGAGTCATTCAACACATTTAGGAAAACCTGTAAAGGTAATTAAGTTAGTTTATAGCTGTATATTGGCTCCATCCTCGTGGGAAACTAAAGTCGTGCAATGTGAAAGACTACCATGACTGATTCGTCCTAGTAACCGCCACAAGAGAGCCAATGCACGTGTAGTCATCTGTGAAACATTAAGCTCTGATCATAATGACTAGTACAGCTTGTGTGTAGACTTCACAATCAGAGTATGTCACTCAGCCCAGTGCGGGTACATTCCCCCCCGATGCCCACAAGTTGAGTCATGCCAGCCTATCAGAGTGGAACTGGCATTGCTAGCCAGCAGTTGGCACTGGTCAGTGCACATGTGCGATCTGAGGAGGAAATGCAAGTCTTTTTATAGCCTTCTAAGTGCTTATTAACCATTCTTGTGACACTGTTTTGTCTCACACTGCCATCTGTTGGCATTTAGAGTTCAAATGCATAAACAAGCAGCATTTGTCCATCATAGAGTTTAGAAGGAAAACAAATGATACAAATAATCTGTAAAATGTTCATTAATGGAGGAAGAATAGGCCATCTATTACCTATCTATTACCATGACTACCAATCATGTTATAAACCTATAGACTCCAGTGTTATAATCCATGTCTTCAGAAGTGATAGGATAGGTGTGGGTGAGAAACAGATCAATATAAAGTCTTTTTTTAATTTAATAAATCTCCACTTTCACTTTCACATTCTTTTTCGCATTCCTCGAGCATATCACCTACTGGTTGGGCTGGTCAGGTGATTTTTTTTTTTGTATAAAATTACTTAAATATTGATGTGTTTCTCACCCACGCCTATCATCAAACTTCAGAAAACATGGATTAAACCACTGGATTACTTTTATGCTGCCTTTCTGTGCTTTTTGGAGCTTTAAAGTTCTGGTCACCATTCACTTGCATTATATGGACCTACAGAGCTGAAATATTCTTCTAAAAATCTTCATTTGTGTTCTGCGGAGGAAAGAAAGTCAAACACATCTGGGATGGCATGAGGGTGAGTAAATGATGTGAGAATTATTATCTTTGGGTGCACTAACTTCTTTAAAGTGAGAGTGAAAATATAAAAATAAAATGTCTCTGAAAAGAGGTACTTGTTCTATTGTCTAATTAATAGTGAATGTTGCGTTTACTCGTTTTAGTGGAATCGTTTGTTTATGTCACTTGGGGGCCGGCCCTGAGATAGGCCCCGCCCAGACGCTGTGACGTCATGTTCGAGCTTGTATGCGCGTGGTGGTGAAACAGACATCTAAGCTGAGCATTTTAACCCTTGTTTTCAATCCTTTTCTATTAATTTGTATTATTTTGTGCTGAAATATATACAGATAGCTGTCATTTAGAATATGGATCGTGCCAGAAATGTATATTTTAAACCATCCAGGTTTACAATTGAGCATGCCAGTAGAATGGAGCTTCGTAATAAACAGTAAAGGCTCTTCTTTACATCACAGGAACGCAGACAGGTAAAAGCTGATGCATTATATTCATTTCGTAATAATCACCGCCCGGGAATCTGAATATGCGAGCGATTGTCATTCATCTGTACAGCATTAAATGTCTGTGTAAAGCCACGATATATGTGCCATTATGATGCGGAAGTAAAATCACTTTATATAGGCGAATGTAACTATAAATGGTTCCCCAGTGGCTGGCACTGCTCCTTCCACTAGAGGGACAGGTGGCATTGGAAAGTTCCTGCTCACAGATGTTCTAGTGTGTCAGATGAATGGAGCACAATGGATTTGCATGAGAACTGAGTGTTGGTGAATGCTCTGTAAAAGAGATGCTTTTCATCTCTGTCAGGACATTCGCACTGCCGGCCTGCTGAATGTCATTCCACAGCTATTTTTCCCTCTTCCATTTCCTCGCCCTGTCCCTCCTCTTCCTCATCCTCCTAGTCCCTCTGCCCACTGAAGCCTCAGACATGAAGAACAGAACAGATCAGGGGAACGGATCCACATTCCTGTACTTTGCTTATGGCAGTAACCTGCTAAAAGAGCGACTGCAGCTAAAGAATCCATCAGCGACTATTTACTGTGTGGCTAGACTCAAGGTATGATATTCTTTTATTCTTTCTTCTAAAAATCATCCACCCTCCTATCCATCCACACACCTATTCATCCATCCATCCATCCATCCGTTTACCTATCCATCCATAATCTATCCATCCACCCACCGTTCTACCCATCCATCCACCCACCCAGCCATCCTTCTATCCATCCATTCATCCATCCTCCTATCCAGCCACACACCATTCTATCCATCCATCTATCCACCATTGTTTCCATCCATCCATCCATCCACTTACCTATCCATCCATACACAGATCTATCTATCCATCCATAATCTATCCATCCGCCCACCTATCCATCCATCCACCCACCCATCCATCCATCATCCACTCACCTATCCATCCACACACCATTCTATCCATCCATCTATCCACCATTCTTTCCATCCATCCATCCATCATTCTATCCATCTGATGATCCATCCATCTATCCACACACCTATTCATCCATCCATCCATACAGATCTATCAATCCACCCACCCACTCACTCACTCTTCTATCTATCCATCCATCCTCCAGCCATCCACTTACCTATTCATCCATCCATCCATCCACTTACCTATTCATCCATCCATCCATCCACTTACCTATCCATCCATACACAGATCTATCTATCTAGCCATCCATCGATCCACCCATCGTTCTACCCATCCACCCACCTTTCCATCCACCCACCCATCCATCCTTCTATCCATCCGACCATCCACATACCTAGTCATCATTCAATCCATCCATCTACCTATCCATCCATCAATCCATCCACCCTCCCACCCAACCACCTATCATTCAATCCATCATCCATCTATCCATCCATCCACCCACCATTCTATCCATCCACCCACCGTTCTATCCATCCACCCATCCATCCATCCACCGTTAAATCCATCTATTCACTGATCTGTCTGTCTGCCTGTCTATCTATCCATCCATCCATACACCACTCTATCTATCCAAGCATCCACCCATTGTTCTATCCATCCATACGCTGATCGTTCCATCCGTCCATCCATCCATCCACTGTTCTATCTATCCATCCATCCATCCATCAATCCATCCACTGTTCTATCCATCCACCCATCCATCCATCCGTCCACTGTTCTATCCATCCACCCATCCATCCATCCGTCCACTGTTCTATCTATCCATCCATCCATCCATCCATCCACTGTTCTATCCATCCACTGTTCTATCTATCTATCTATCCATCCATCCATCCATCCACTGTTCTATCTATCCATCCACTGTTCTATCCATCCATCCATCCATTCATCAATCCACTGTTCTATCTATCCATCCATCCATCCATCCATCCACTGTTCTATCTATCCATCCACTGTTCTATCTATCTATCTATCTATCTATCTATCTATCTATCTATCCATCCACTGTTCTATCTATCCATCCATCCATCCATCCATCCATCCACTGTTCTATCCATCCATCCATCCATCCATCGTTCTATCCATCCATCCATCCATCCACTGTTCTATCTATCCATCCACTGTTCTATCTATCTATCCATCCATCCATCCATCCACTGTTCTATCTATCCATCCACTGTTCTATCTATCTATCCATCCATCCATCCATCCACTGTTCTATCATCCATCCATCCATCCATCCATCCATCTACCCATCCATCTACCCATCCATTGTCTCATCCATCCATCCATCCATCCACCCACTGTTCTATCATCCATCCATCCATCCATTGTCCCATCCATCCATCCATCCACCCACTGTTCTATCCATCCATCTGTCCATCCATTGTCCCATCCATCTATCTATCCTCCATCCATCCATCCATCCATCCATCCATCCACCTTTCCATCTACCCATCTGTAACTCCTGCACTTCTATAGATGAAAGACACTTTAGTCCCAGAAGAGTATTTTGTCTTGGACTCATGGTGTGTGTACACACACACACACACACACACACACACACACACACACTGACTTGACATTTAAATCCAATCATAAATAAGACACAATAAATAATTGAACTTTAATACGACCTAAACCATCTCACAATATAAATAACTAAAATAAATAAAAATGCATCATCATAATAATAAAAACATTATACATTATAGGACTATAAACTGGTGTTCGGGAACCACAAAGGACTTTCGAGTGTGCGCTGGCATGGAGGTGTTGCAACCATTGAGCACAGTCCAGGTGATGAGGTGTGGGGGGTGGTGTGGAGGATGAATATGTCTGACCTTGAGTCTTTGGACAGGTAGGAGCTTTTAGAGATCACTATGTTGCTCACACATGATTGACAGTTGTGGAAAGTCTTGAAGGAGGTGTACATATATCTGATGGATGTTGCTCTGTGTTGGCAGTCAGGAAAACGTTAAGATGGGCACATATAGTCCAGTAGAGGTGTCCGTCTCTTCCAGTGGCCTGGATATCAACTGTCGGACGTATATCATGAACAGCTGCGTGTACGCACCACCTTCACCACAGTATCTACAGGTACAAGTCTCGTCCTTTAACAAATCACAAAGGTCATGTACACAGTGTAAGCAGATTGGTGTAGATGTCTCGGCGTAAGAAATATTAGAAAGTGGAAACGCATCATCGACTGGGAATTGATAAACCGCCACCAGCAGGACGTGTACCCCCATATCTGTGATTTTAGAGTCCCGCACTGGATTGTAGATTAGCTGACCATTAACACTGACAACTTTACCCCAAACGAATTAAATGACTGGTTCCATCTTGCATCTATTGTTGCTCAAGGCAATAAAAAAAACTGAGCAATCAGTTTGAGCTGCGAGAAGAGGAGCTTGTTGTGGTGTTGTTTCTGGCGTTTGCCCTGCTCGCTTTGTTTTAGACACACAATAGAGCACCGCCAGCATTGGGTCAGTGTGACGCTGCCCTTTAAAACAAGAACCACTTTAAACCAGTGCATCTGAAACATGTTTTCCAGTCGTGCTTTGCATTGTCTTAGTTGTCAGTAAAATGATTTGTACAAAAATACTGATAGACAAAACGGGCCCATAATAAACACTCACCAAGTGAGTAAAAATTGGCAATGGTGAGTGAATAAAATTGGCCAAAGTTGCTGTTGTCCGGTAACTTTAATAGGAACGTAAATATAGTTAAAGCTGCAACCAGCGATGAACGGGCCCTCGCATGCTGGCGCACGTTGGGGCAGCTGTGCCAGGGGAATGTCACTCCAATTTCTTTTAGAAATTTTTAGCACTTTAAATGTTGTTAAGAGTGTATTACAGCGCAAAACATGCCATTTCCTGTTGCCAGTAGGTGGCGCTATGACTATAACTAAATATTGGCTTATTGATTGAAGTGTTCAGGTCGGGACTCTTATCAAACATGGGAAGTTTGGTGCAGATTGGGCATTTTATGTTTGAGTTACAACAACTTCCTGTTTCATGGCGAAACATCAAACTTTGTCAGGCCGCCACAGACACGCCGTTCAAAGAAAACTCAAAAGCTTTGCAATTTAGCGTCGCGAAGGCCTTTAGATTAGACTGATCGAATATTATGTTGATCTGATTTAATCTTTAGGAGGAGTTTGTTAAAGTACGAGGCCTGGAAATGGCAAAAACAGAGCGAAAATGTAAGAGAAAAATCTAAATGGCTGATGTCCTGTTGAGTTTAGGGCATGGGTCCAAGAGACTTTATTTTAGGTATTGGCATGTTACACATGTGTACCAATTTTGGTGTATGTAGGTGAAACGTAGCACAAAGCGCACATCGTTGAATGTTTGTGGATGGCGCTATCGAGCCATTTTGCCACACCTAGTTCTGAAACCCATATCAGATGTAAATATTGACCACTTCTGATGCGTGTTTCATGAGTTTCCGAGTATGTTTAGACCCTCAAAACTGCGATTCATTTGGGAAAAAAATTATAAACGTCTAGAACAACAATAGGGTCCTCACACCATTGGTGCTCAGGCCCTAATAAATGGTTTAAGGGTCAATGATGCAACGCTCATTTATTTATCCACATCTTGGCATTTGGCAAAATGTTGGCATGAGGAGTGCAGAAAAATCTTTAAAAAAAAGCAGTGAAACAATTTTGATTGTTTCGTGGCGTAACCGCAAGAAAACTCATGATATTTGTAAAAAAGTAAAACTTCTACCTTTATGACAATTTGTTTGAAAACATCTTTTTAATGATTGATTAAGATGTGCACACTCATATATTCCATGTGATAGGAAAATACTTTGATACCGTTTACTTGATGGTTACACCACACGACATTGGGTTTGTTTTGTAGAAAATGCCATCATGCAAAAAATAAATATTTGAACCTTTTTTTATGCATTTCAATTTCATAACAAAAATCGCATCAAATTTAATTGTAACATTTAACAAAATTAAATGAATAAAAGTTCCCAGATACTGTTTAAAATGAAAATGTGTAAATGTTGGGGGGTCTATGTATCTCAGCGAGTATTGATGCTGACTATCACAACTGGAGTCGTGAGTGTGACTCCAGCCAGGCCTCCTTAGCAACCAAATTGGCCCGGTTGCTAGGGAGGGTAGAGTCACATGGGGTAACCTCCTCGTGGTCACTATAATGTGGTTCTCGCTCTCGGTGGGGCGTGTGGTGAGTTGTGCGTGGATGCCGCAGAGAATAGCGTGAAGCCTCGACTTGCGCTACGTCTCCATGGTAACGTGCTCAACAAGCCACGTGATAAGATGCGCGGATTGACGTCTCAGACGCGGAGGCAACTGAGGCTACGTCTACATTAATCTGGACACATTTGAAAACAGCGTTTTCGTTGTAAAAATTAGTGTAGTCGCTACACCACCACGAGGACTTAGACCGCATTGGGAATTGGACGTTACAAATTGATGAGAAAAAAAGGAGGGGAAAATAAAAAACGCGTAAATTGTAAATTATTATTTTGAGGGAATTATTATTTTTTTTTTTCAACATTCCTTAAATTTTCCTATCCAACCCATGTTGCAGGTTATCGTGATGGGAGCAGAACAGAACGGACTTCCAGAGGAGTACCAGGAGAAGCTCAAATCAATCGAAACCAACAAGTACGAGGGCACTGTGATGAAGGAACTGGAGAAAGCCATGAAAACAACTGATGATTAGCATCACATAAATGGAGTCTATGTGAATCCTCATTACCCTCACTGTATAATATGTACACCTCATCAAACTTCGCAAAGGCTAGTTATGTTGTTTACCCAGACAGCTGCTTGGAAACGTTCAGTATTCGTAATGTATCATAGCAACAGCAGAATTTATAATGCATAAAACATTTTCTTTTAAGCTTGAATGTTGTTGTGTTTTGCTTTATATGGAGCCGCAGGACAATGTCGTCATGGCAACATCATCAACCGATGGCACCACAAGGACACGCACCGTCCCAAGACATTCAAGCGTTTACGAGCTTTCGAAAACAGTTATTTTAGTCAAATACGTGATTTGTGATTTTTTTGCTTCTTGCTAAATTGTGTAAAACACTTGAATGGAGAAAGTTGATTTTTGCCTCAATGGTGTAGTTACAGTATCTACCAGCAGGGGGCAAACTCTTGAGAAGTTCACCAGGTTACCTACTAGTTTAAGGGATAATCAGTTTACAAGTTCACTATGGTAACAGTTTCCATCAAAATACCACAGTTGATGCAGTTAACAACTGTAAAGCTGCGGTAACTTGGTATTATCCGCCACCATCATTTTACTGTTTTAAGCGTTCAGTTTTGAAACCTGCGTAAAGTCCCGCGTTCTCTTCATCATTTCTGTTGCACTCCATCCAGCTGGTTTTGAACACAGCAGCATGTCTCTGTGAACAGCCCCCGTTTTAAAGGGAAAAAGTTGTAATTTACTTCCCCTCATGTCGTTCCAAACCTGTATGACTTCCATTCATCCGTTGAAATCATTCACTTCACTCTCATCTATTTCTCCGTCCAGTGAAAGTGAATTCCTTTTGTGTTCCACAGATGAAAGTAAGTCATTCCGGTTTAGAACAACACCAGGATACGTAAATGTTGACAATGTTGAACTATCCCTTTAAGCACATCCCATAATCATTCCCAGATACTGTAGCAAACCAACTCGATCTCATGAAAAGTCGTACATAATTTACGAGTTTGCTATTTCGGACGATTTTGTTCGCATAAACTCGTACGACGTGCAAATTCCCGGATGTTTAAAGCGGAAGAGTTCCGCGCACGAGGCGTTAAGGACATACTTCTTAATTTGATGCCCTTACCTAAACATAACCAATCAGTAGAGTGTGACAGAAGAAAGTAATTGTCGCGTATTAGATGGAAACGATATCCAGCGATGTCATTGGCTGTTGTGAAAAGTCGTAGGAGTTCAAATGAGTGCAGTCGTACGATATCATACGAATTAGCCAAGTTTAGAAAACTCGTACGAATCCTGACGATTTTGCCAAGCAAACACGTCTCCGAGATGTCTCTAGAATGTATTCGAAGAAAACTTAGTTTAGGAATAGTTGAGAAAGTGTATGATAATATTTACATTTAGGTAGTCTATCCATGGAAGCATTATTTGATAAATTTTTTATTAAATGTATCGGTAACGCGTTACAATAGGTTGTGTGTATACATTAACATTACAAAGTTAACGAACATGAAGAATGAACAATATTTTTACACCATTTTTAATCATGGTAGGCCTATATGTCAATGTCTACATACACTAGTACAATATTAAAAATTTGTAATGTAACATCATTATGAACTAACAATGAACAATATTGTATGTATAAATTAACAAAACAAAAATATATTCATTGTTATTTCTTAAACCTAATTTGGAAAGTAATACAGGTTACATATGCATGTGTTAATGTACACTCACCTAAAGGATTATTAGGAACACCTGATCAATTTCTCATTAATGCAATTATCTAATCAACCAATCACATGGCAGTTGCTTCAATGCATTTAGGGGTGTGGTCCTGGTCAAGACAATCTCCTGAACTCCAAACTGAATGTCAGAATGGGAAAGAAAGGTGATTTAAGCAATTTTGAGCGTGGCATGGTTGTTGGTGCCAGACGGGCCGGTCTGAGTATTTCACAATCTGCTCAGTTACTGGGATTTTCACGCACAACCATTTCTAGGGTTTACAAAGAATGGTGTGAAAAGGGAAAAACATCCAGTATGCGGCAGTCCTGTGGGCGAAAATGCCTTGTTGATGCTAGAGGTCAGAGGAGAATGGGCCGACTGATTCAAGCTGATAGAAGAGCAACTTTGACTGAAATAACCACTCGTTACAACCGAGGTATGCAGCAAAGCATTTGTGAAGCCACAACACGCACAACCTTGAGGCGGATGGGCTACAACAGCAGAAGACCCCACCGGGTACCACTCATCTCCACTACAAATAGGAAAAAGAGGCTACAATTTGCAAGAGCTCACCAAAATTGGACAGTTGAAGACTGGAAAAATGTTGCCTGGTCTGATGAGTCTCGATTTCTGTTGAGACATTCAGATGGTAGAGTCAGAATTTGGCGTAAACAGAATGAGAACATGGATCCATCATGCCTTGTTACCACTGTGCAGGCTGGTGGTGGTGGTGTAATGGTGTGGGGGATGTTTTCTTGGCACACTTTAGGGCCCTTAGTGCCAGTTGGGCATCGTTTAAATGCCACGGCCTACCTGAGCATTGTTTCTGACCATGTCCATCCCTTTATGGCCACTATGTACCCATCCTCTGATGGCTACTTCCAGCAGGATAATGCACCATGTCACAAAGCTCGAATCATTTCAAATTGGTTTCTTGAACATGACAGTGAGTTCACTGTACTAAAATGGCCCCCACAGTCACCAGATCTCAACCCAATAGAGCATCTTTGGGATGTGGTGGAACGGGAGCTTCGTGCCCTGGATGTGCATCCCACAAATCTCCATCAACTGCAAGATGCTATCCTATCAATATGGGCCAACATTTCTAAAGAATGCTTTCAGCACCGTGTTGAATCAATGCCACGTAGAATTAAGGCAGTTCTGAAGGTGAAAGGGGGTCAAACACAGTATTAGTATGGTGTTCCTAATAATCCTTTAGGTGTGTGTATATAACCTTAAGTAAAGTGTATAATTAAATCAGAACCCTCCCCTCTTCCAGATGTAAACACACACATCAAATAGATGTCTGGGTGATATCTCAGAGATGTCTATTTTAGATCTTTTCATCTGGAAAGCATCACAGTTTCATTAACATCTCCTAAACATCTTAAAATGATCAGAATTATCATAAACATCTCAAAGACATCTGCTGAACGTCTTGTTGACATCCGAGGGGAAACATCTTACAGACGTATCAGATGAGCAAATGCCTTCCAGACGTAAATACACACATCAAATAGACGTCTGGGTGACATCTCAGAGATGTCTGTTTTAGATCTTTTCATCTGGAAAGCATCACAATCTAATTAACATCTGCTGAACATCTTAAAATTATCATATTTACAAACACTCTAAATCATAAACATCTCAAAGACATCTTATGGACATCTGAGAGGAAACGTTTTATAGACGTATTGCAGATGAGCAAACAACAAACACACACACACCTAATAGATGTCTGTTTTTGATCTTTTCATCTGGAAAGCATCACAATCTTATTAACATCTGCAAAACATCTTAAAATGATCAGATTTATCATAAACTTCTCAAAGACATCTGCTGAATGTCTTATTGACATCTGAGGGGAAACATCTAATAGGCAATAGATGAGCAAAATTGTATGCATCTGAGAGGAAACGTTTTATAGACGTATTGCAGATGAGCGAACAACATAAACACAGAGATCAAATAGACGTCTGGGTGATGTACGTGTGCTATCAGGGTTTATTATGATTTTACAACTGTACACTGACAGCAAGTGTACATCACCCAGACATCTGTTTGATGTGTGTGTTTATGTTTGGAAGATGTATTTGCATTAAATTCTGCTCATCTGTAGCACGCCTATTAGATGTTTCCCCTCGGATGTCAATAAGATGTTCAGCAGATGTCTTTAAGATGTTTATGATTTATAATGTTTGTAAATATGATCTTTTTAAGATGTTTTGCAGATGTTAATAAGATTGTGACGCTTTTCAGATGAAAAGATCTAAAACAGATCTCTCTGAGATGTCACCCAGACGTCTATATGATGTGTGTGTTTACATCTGGAAGACGTAATTTTTGATGCTGTTCGTTCATCTGGAATACGTCTTTAACACATTTCCTCTTGGATGTCAATAAGATGTTCAGCAGATGTCTATGAGACGTTTGTGATAATTCTGATCTTTTTAATATGTTTAGCAGATGTTAATTAAATTGAAATGCTTTCCAGATGAAATTATCTACAACAGACATCTCAGAGAGGTCACCCAGATGTCTATGTGATGTGTGTATTTACGCTGTTCGTTCATCTGCAATACGTCTATAAGATGTTTCCTCTCAGACGTCAATAAGACGTTCAGCAGATGTCTTTGAGATGTTTATAATAAATCTGATCTTTTTAAGATGTTTAGCAGATGTCTTTGAGATGTTTATAATAAATCTGATCTTTTTATGATGTTTAGCAGATGTTAATTAGATTGTGATGTTTCTCAGATGAAAAGTTCTAAAACAGACATCTCTGAGACGTCACCCAGACGTCTATTTGATGTGTGTGTTTACATCAGGAAGATGTATTTTTTACGCTGTTCGTTCATCTGCAATACGTCTATAAGATGTTTCCTCTCAGATGTCAATAAGATGTTCAGCAGATGTCTATGAGACGTTTATGATAAATCTGAACTATTTAAGATGTTTAGCAGATGTCTTTGAGAGTTTTTTGATAAATCTGATCTTTTTAAGATGTTTAGCAGATTTTAATTAGATTGTCATGCTTTTCAGATGAAAATATCTAAAACAGACATCTGAGACGTCACCCAGATGTCTATTTGATGTGTGTTTACATCAGGAAAATGTATTTTTTACGCTGTTCGTTCATCTGCAATACGTCTATAAGATGTTTCCTCTGAGATGTCAATAAGACATTCAGCAGATGTCTATGAGACGTTTATGATAAATATGATCTATTTAAGATGTTTAGCAGATGTTAATTACATTTTAATGCTTTCCAGATGAAAGATCTAAAACAGACATCTCATGTGCAAGTTGGAAGCATTAAGCAATTTAGTAACACATTGCACGAAGAACAAAAACTATAGCATTACATTATTTTTAGCGTCAGTTCACATAAAGACGTCGCGGTTTTTAATATTTAAAATCGTGTCTCTGATCTCGCCACACGACCCACATTCAAGCAAGTTAAAAACGGCAGGAATTACTCAATGCTGGGCGTTCATCACTCACTGAGAGAGGTCAGATTTCACTTCTTAAGTTTTACTTCCTCTTTCAAATGAGACCATGTTCCCAACAACAACATTCAGTCTCACTCCCGAAGTTTCTACTTATTCTTCATGATAGACACACTCTTTTGTTTTCCGTTTCAAGACAGCGCGCGCGGATTCGGTGAGAAATCTTTATTTTGCATGTCAGGTTTGATTTGACGGATCTTCTACAGGAACATTCCGGTATGCCTCGACAGATTTGGCAACGGAGTCTCTCATGTTACTAGGGTTGATAGTCTCGTACTAACCTGATAGACTGTTTGAAATGGGCTCTTATGTGAAAGACGGGACGCACACATATACACGCTCATCAGACCTGAAGCTGCTCACCTTACACCGAGAACTGCTGGTGGATCAGGTGAAAAACACTCAGTGTGTTCTGGACAACCTGCAGATGAACGGATTTATATGCACTGAAGATATAGAGATTATACAACGCAGCAACACCAAAACAGACCAGGTAACACCAACCAAGGTGTACTGTGGTAATGCCTCGTTTGTTTGGGACATGCACCATGGTATTCTTTTAAATAACTTGATAACGCGGTACCACGTGAATACCAAAGCACATTCTTCTGGCAATGATCCAAAAGTTAAGACACACCTAGGGACTCGTGTTATTATTATTTACCACATTTTAGAATGATCATAAAGTCATATGTGGTAGTCATGCAATGATTTAAAAAATAAAAGCGCAGTCATATATCTAGATGACAGCTCTGTGCACAATCTGGGCATTCTCTCGAGCAACATCAAGACATCTTTGGTAAATAAATGCATGGATAGGTACAATTTAATTTGTCCCAAAGTGTATCCAAACTTATGACTGGCAGTCTATTGCACGAATAAAATAAATAAGATCTATGCATTTAAATTGCACTATTTAATTGAATAGAGTAAACTTGCATGACTAAATATTTTACATTTGTTTATTTAACATTTCACAAGTCATATAGATGGAATTATGTGATGAAATCGCAATGCATAAATGTTAATTAGTAAACTCACCTCATTGTTGGACCTGCAGGTACGCAAGATCTTGGAGCTTGTGCAGAGTAAAGGAGAGGAGTGCTGTGCATACTTCATACACATACTTCATGAAGCATACGACGCTTACATTGACCTGCGGCCTTGGTTCAGTGATATTCAGTACACACCGTTAGACAATATAAGTGTCATACCAGTGATTAACACCGACCCAAGTGAGTGTGTTTTCATTTATAATCATATATCAAGTCATTTCAGAAATACGGAATCCATCAAGGCCTACAGTGGTGACCAAAAATAGTTATTGGCATCCTTTTATTCAATACGTTGTGCAACCTCCCTTTGCCAAGATACCAGCTCTGAATCTTCTCTTATAATGCCTAATGATGTTGGAGAACACATGGCAAGTGATCGGAGATCATTCCGCCATACAGAATCTCTCCAGATCCTTAAAATTCAGAGGTCTAAACTGGTGGACTCTCCTCGTCAGTTCGCCCCACAGGTGATCTATGGGGTTCAGGTCAGGGTCTGGGATGGCCATGGCAGAACCTTGATTTTGTGGTCGGTAAACTATTATTGTGTTGATTTTGATGTGTGTTTTGGATCATTCTCCTGCTGGAAGATCCAACCACAAGCACTCAGGTTTTGATTTTGTATCTGTTGGTATACGATAGAGTCCATGATACCATGTATCCGAACAAGATGTCCAGGACCTCTGGCATAAAAACAGCCCCACAATATTAAAGATCCACCACCATATTTAACTGTGGGCATGAGGTACTTTTCCATATGGCTACCTCTCTGTGTGCACCAAACTCATCTCTGGTGTTTAATAACAAAAAGCTCTATTTTTGTTTCGTCTGACCATAAAACCCGGTCCCATTTGAAGTTCCAATAGTGTCTGGCAAACTGAAGACGCTTGAGTTTGTGGTTGGATGAGAGTGGAGGCTTTTTTCTTCAAACCCTCCCAAACAACTTGTTGTGAAGTAGGTGATGTCTGATTGTAGTTTTGGAGACATTTTGACCCAAAGTCCCGACTAATTCCTGCAAATCTCCAGCTGTGATCTTTGGGGAATTTTTTGGCACTCGAACCATCCTCCTCGCCATGCGTGGAGACAATATTATATAATGCTAATAAATTAGTTTACTTCAATTAAAGACTTTTTTCAAAGCCTTCTTTGCTCATATTTACCAAGGGTGCCCATATTTTTGGCCATCACTGTATACTGTAGTGGCCATTGTCAATTGGGGTAATTGACATGAACAACGACATGAATTATTTATATTTTTATATCAATAGAAATTGAATAGAAATATTATTAAAACATGTGTAAGAAAATTCAAGTGCATATGTTTAGATGCTGTAACTGGCCACCAATTTATTTTCGTTCAGTTTTCCTCCATTTTGATCACCTTTTAGATGTTGGGTTGTTCCGTGTCAAATCAACAACATTTCCGAAAATTCCCTAGTTAAAATATTGGTGTGAGGAGTTTTAGCATCTTTGGAGTTGGGAACCCTAATGGTGCAATCCAGAGCTTTGCAGACGTGCATTTCTAAAACGAAACCCTAGATATATGTATTACATCAACTTAACAGTGTATTTTTGGACTCTAGAAATTCTTTATTTTCACATTGTTTATACACTGCCTGGCCAAAAAGAAGAAATACTCGAATATTTAATCGGACCGCCTTTAGCATTTGTCGTGGCATTGTTTCGACAACCTTATGCAACATCACCACATTTACTTCCATCCAGAGTTGCATTAAGTTTTGGCCGGGATCTTGTATTGATGACGGGAGAGTCGATTCACTCCGTAAAGTCTTCTCCAGCCCATCCCAAAGACTTCCAATGGGGTCAGGACTCTATGGTGGCCAATTCATGTGTGAAAATGATTCCTCATGCTCCCTGAACCACCCCAGATGAATATTGGGATTTACTTTTTTTTTTTGGCCAGGTAGTGTTCGTTAATAACTAAAATGATAGTTAATGCATTATTTGTAATTTTAGACCTTTATTTCGTTGGACAATAAAAAATATCTGTATATCATGTGACCCACATTTGGTTATCGACCATTAAAAATGGGTATAATTGAACAATTCATGCATTGAGCCACATTGAGAGCCCCTTATCTTTGGGATTGAACCATTAAGGGTCTTACAAATTAAGATACCAAAGGGAAAGTTGGTTCAGAACCCAAATCTAAAAGGATATTAAGATCTCTTTAATACTTCTGGAGTTATAGGTACTCCAACTTTTGAAAAACAACACAAAAAAAGTTTTTTCGCCCATTTTTGGACTCCCACCATTATCCCTGTGTTAAAATAAAATAATGATGCTGCCACCTTTCTAAGCCGGGGATCTCCGTTTGAAAAAGAAAGTAATTGAGAACAAGTACAAATACTTGAGTCTCTTCGGTAATATGCATTATATTAATATATATTAATACAGTTATGGGCCCTTCATCCAGTTGTTTTGGTTTGCATCTCCATAGTTAGCAAGTACTGTGAGAAGCTCCGGCATGAGCTGAGAAGAGACACTCAGTTCATCATGTCTTACTCGAAGAGCGACGAAACGCCACTGGAAGATCTTTACACGGACACGCAGATGGAGCTCTTGAACGACAGGGATGAGAGTCTGGGCTACTTACAGAGTCTGGATGAACTTCTAGGAGACCAGGGGGTCTTCAACCAGCAGGCCGAGACCATCTTTATCACTGGTGATGCTGGTGTGGGCAAATCCATTGTTCTTCAGAAACTGCAGAACTTGTGGTCCAGACGGGAGCTGAGCACTCGTGCCAAGTTCTTCTTCAAATTCAGGTGCAGGATGTTCAGTGCCTTCAAGGAGTCGTATGAGATCTCGTTGAAGGACTTGATCTTCAAGCACAATTGCTATCCTGATGCAGACCCTGATAATGAGGTCTTTAACTACATCTTACGATTTCCTGAGATGGTACTTTTCACGTTTGATGGATACGATGAAATCCAAATGGATTTTGACCTGGACAGTGCTCCCGAAGTGGTTTCCCCCGAAGAAAAGACGAGTCCTCTGCTGCTTCTGATGAATTTGCTGTGTGGAAAATTGCTCAAGGGGTCTCGAAAGATCCTGACCGCACGAACGGGCACGGAGGTCCAAAGCAGAGTGATGAGGAAGAAGGTGTGTTTGAGGGGATTCTCACCTGAACACCTGAAGAGATACACAGCTCTACACTTTCCCCAGCAGGTATTCAGGACACTGGTGAACGAGCAGCTTGATGCCAACCCTCACCTGTCGAGTCTCTGCTCCATCCCGTTGTTCAGCTGGATCATCCTCAAGAGCTTCAAACATCTCCGCTCTGTATACGATGACTTCGAGCTACCGGACTCTTGCATCACCCTCACAAATGTCTTCTTGCTTCTTTCAGAAGTCTTCTTGGGTCACTCGACGGCCCCTACTGGACTTCTGAAACGGAGCACGAGGTGTCCTGCGGAGACCTTCAAAGCTGGCGAGCAGAAGCTTTCGGCCTTCTCCAAGCTCGCTTTAGAGTGTCTAGAGAAGGGCGGATTCGTGTTCAGCATGGACGAGGTGTTGTCATGCGGATTAGACGAAAAGGACCTTCAGTTTGGCTTTCTGAGACCCGTTTGCCATTACGACGGATGCGGAGGCTCGGCGACCTTCGAGTTTCTTCACCTGACCCTACAGGCCTTCTTGGCAGCTTTTTCTCTGGTGCTGGACTCAAAAAACCCTCCTGATATGATCCTGAGGTTCTTCTCCAAATGTGAATACAAGAAGTCGTCGTCTTGTTTACCCTGTCTTGGAAAGTCAAAGCCCAGAGACAAGGACCCTTTCCAGACCAATGAGCACTTTCAGTTCACCAACTTATTCTTATGCGGTCTCTTATCCAAAGCCAACGCCACGCTCCTAGAACACCTCGTTCCGCCATTGCTGTTGAAGCAAAAGTGCAAGACGCTCAAGTCGTACCTGTCGAACGGCGTGAGGATTCATCTTAAGAGTCTGCCCAGTAGCCAAGCCTCAGACATCGAGGGCATTAAAGTGCACGCGATGCCAAATTTCCTGTGGATGCTTCGGTGCATATTTGAGACGAACAGCGAGGAAGTGGCCAAGATGACCGCCAATGGCATATCAGCAGATTACATCAAGATTGCGTTCTGTAACATATACTCGGCGGACTGCAGCGCTTTGAACTTTGTGCTCCATCACCGCAAGAAGCACCTGGGAGTCGACATGGACAATAATAACATCAATGATTATGGCGTGAAGCAACTGAGACCGTCGTTCAGCAAAATGACTGTAGTAAGGTAAGGAACATGCACGCAGAATTGAGATTTACCAACAACACGAGGGTGTGTAAATGATTGGTTGTGGCTGAACTGGCACTTTAAATGTCTACCTTTCAGACTGTGTGTGAATCAGCTGACGGACTGCAGTATGGAAGTTCTGGCAGAGGAACTCACCAGACACAAAGTGGTCAGGGTGTTGGGGTGAGTTCAACTTGAACGTCAGGCTCTTTATCTTACGTTTTAATTCGACAGTCTGATCTATAACAATATTTACAGCCTTTACAAGAATCACATCACAGATGTCGGAGCCAAACTGGTGGCAAAGATCATTGAAGAGTGTCCACGCTTGAGGACTGTCAAGTAGGTATCACAGAAACATACTCTCACATCCAAATGCATCGTGGGACGTTACATGTGCTCTTGGAAATGTGCATGTGCTTATTTGGGAATATAGAATACAATAAATGTACAAGAAGGTTTTTATGAAATAATGATGTCTTATGTTTTGCTCTAGGCTTGGCTGCAACCAAATCACCTCCGTGGGTGGGAAGCATCTTGCTTGCGCTATTCAAAAGAGCAAATCTATCTTTGATGTAGGGTAAGATTATTTATTTGAAATCTGTAAATATTTTCTAAAGCAAATAAATCACCTAAAAACGAAAAATGCATCATCGCGTACTCACCCTCGTCTCATTCCAACCCGCATTTGGCTCTCGTGTGAATAATCGCAAAGTGGAACGTTTAATAAACATGACTGCTAATCAGATTTGAGGACTCTGGCGAAGGTGGCAGTGCAAGCGTTTCACTCGCATTTTTTTTACGATTTTTGCATTTAAAAAAAAATATATATATTAAGTTTTATTAATAAAAAATGTTTTAAACATCATGCAGTTCAATTTGACGGAAATGTGTTATGAAATTGAAATGCATAGATATAAAAAATAGGCTATTTTTGTGAAGGGGGGGGGGTCTGGGTATCTCGGCGAGTATTGACGCTATCACACCTGGAGTCGCGAGTTTGAATCCAGGGCGTGTGCTGAGTGACTCCAGTCAGGTCTCCTTAGCAACCAAATTGGGCCAGTTGCTAGGGAGGGTAGAGTCACATAGGGTAACCAAATTGGCCCGGTTGCTAGGGAGGGTAGAGTCACATGGGGTAACCAAATTGGCCCGGTTGCTAGGGAGGGTAGAGTCACATAGGGTAACCAAATTGGCCCGGTTGCTAGGGAGGGTAGAGTCACATGGGGTAACCAAATTGTCCCGGTTGCTAGGGAGGGTAGAGTCACATGGGGTAACCAAATTGTCCCGGTTGCTAGGGAGGGTAGAGTCACATGGGGTAACCAAATTAGCCCGGTTGCTAGGGAGGGTAGAGTCACATGGGGTAACCTCCTCGTGGTGGTGATTAGTGGTTCTCTCAATGGGGCGTGTGGTGAGTTGTGTGTGGATCGTGGAGAGTAGCATGAGTCTCCACATGCTGTGAGTCTCCGCGGTGTCATGCACAACGAGTCACGTGATCAGATGCGCGGATTGACAGTCAACAGTTCTCCTCCGCCATCTGTATTGAGGCGAGTAACCGCGCCACCATGAGGACCTGCTAAGTAGTGGGAATTGGGCATTCCAATTTGGGAGGAAAAAGAGGATAAAAATAAATAAAATAGGCTATTTTTTGTGTGTGTGTAATTGTGGAAAATTATTTGGGTGCTCCAGTGCGAGTGACATTTGACACCCGAATATGTATGTATATATATATATATATATAGATTACCATTAGACTATAAACTTACCAAATATACCTAAATACTTTTAAAAATAGTGCATTAGTTATTTTTGCATTATTTTACACAAGGCTGAGAGCACATATGCATATACAGGGACTGAAAACATGTTAATAACAGGGTGTTTGAAATGAAAGTGTGCTAAGGTTGTGTGTGATATACCAGTTGCAGTGTTGCCAGATCTCACAAAAGAAACGAGCTCAAAATAAAAGGAAAAAAAGAGGCATATTATTTCCCCATGTGCGGGAATTCTCAGCATAGAAATCATAAACGAGCGTTGTATAAAATAACCCATTTTCAATATTAAATATATTCCCAAAAAATATATATTACGAATATAATCCTTGCTCAAGGACACAATGGTGGTGGCTGTGGGGATCCAGTTATGTACTTTAGCCCACTACGCCACCACCACTCACAATTCCAGATCTGCTTCTCGGTCACAACCTGACAGCATTAAATCTGTATTAATGCACGTATATTTAATAATTTTATATAGTTACCAAAAAGGTCTTACGGAAGGTTTTATTCTCAATGTGCATGTATGTTCAACTATAAAGAAAAAAGCCAAATTATTTTGAGCTACATTTATCAACCAATACCAACATTTAAAAATAATGTTTTTACTCTGGAACAATTGAAAGGATGTTTGTTCCCATTTAAGGCTTGTTCGTTTTCTGTTTTCATTCATTGAACGGTTTTTAGTCCATGCATATACGCTACATAACGATGGCAGTTTCTCGTCTCTCGTTTGGAATAATGACGGTTTGATTATTTGTCACGAGTGCTCCTAACAAAACCATTTGGGTCTGTTCCTCACATATAGTGCAGTAGTCATAATGACCACTTTAATGATAATTTGATGGTGCTTCTTAATCCATTTATGTCTGATTTTGTAGGATGTGGGGTAACTCGATTGCCGACGAGGGGGCAGATGCTTTTGCGGAGGCATTAAAGAATCACCCCAGCCTCACCAACCTCAGGTAAACCTCCTCTTCAAACTTCAGAAAATGACGCTGAATTCAGAAGACATCGCTAAAACATGATTGTTGCATCGCTGTTTAGCCTCTCTGCCAATGGCATCACATCTCACGGTGGCAGAAGTTTGGCCAAAGCGCTTCAGGAAAACACAAGCCTTAAAATCTTCTGGTGAGACTGACTTTTCTAGATAACGTGCAGTACATAAAACTCTTCGGATGATTGTTCTTGGTCTATTTTTAATTAATGCACTCGTTTTCCAGGTTGATCCAGAACAGAATCGGTGATGACGCAGCGTCGGATCTCGCGGATGCCATCAGGTCGAACTCTTCTCTGACCCATGTGATGTACGACACCTTTACTGTATATATTAACTTTGCCCAATTCCCAATGCGCTCCAAGCCTCAATCAGAGTTGCCTCTGCGGCTGAGACCGTCAATCCGTGCATGTTATCACGTGACTTGTTGAGCGCGTTACCATGGAGACGTAGCGCTAGTGGAGGCTTCACGCTATTCTCCGCGGCATCCACGCACAACTCACCACATGCCCCACCGAGAGTGAGAACCACATTATAGTGACCACGAGGAGGTTACCACATGTGACTCTACCCTCCCTAGCAACCGGGCCAATTTGGTTACCCCATGTGACTCTACCCTCCCTAGCAACCGGGCCAATTTGGTTACCCCATGTGACTCTACCCTCCCTAGCAACCGGGACAATTTGGTTACCCCATGTGACTCTACCCTCCCTAGCAACCGGGACAATTTGGTTACCCCATGTGACTCTACCCTCCCTAGCAACCGTCCAATTTGGTTACCCCATGTGACTCTACCCTCCCTAGCAACCGGGACAATTTGGTTACCCCATGTGACTCTACCCTCCCTAGCAACCGGTCCAATTTGGTTACCCCATGTGACTCTACCCTCCCTAGCAACCGGTCCAATTTGGTTACCCCATGTGACTCTACCCTCCCTAGCAACCAGGCCAATTTGGTTACCCCATGTGACTCTACCCTCCCTAGCAACCGGGCCAATTTGGTTGCCAAGGAGACCTGACTGGAGTCATTCACCATGCCGTGGATTCAAACACGTTAGTTAGCGTCAATACTTGCTACCCAGATTATGACTATTTTAATCATCATTAGCAGTAATATACTATACTCTATATACTTCACACAAGTATGCGACTGAAACACTGATGATACATAGTTATCTTTAAATATATGTATAGATTTTTTATATAGGTCACTGTGTGAAGTTAATCATAGTTTAATACTCAATCTTTAAATATAGTTTAATACTTACAACACATCTTGAGATCTCTTAGTTCAGATTTGTGCTCCATCGAGTGTTTTGAACGCAAGAATGTAACGCATGTTTGTGTTGTTCTGCTGAAGTGTTTCTTCACTGTATAAACTGTGTGTTGCTCATACAGCTGAAGTGTCACTTACTGCCCCCTGGAGTAAACAGGTGGTACTGCAAGCATTTCTCAGGAATCTTCATTATTATGGTCTGGGGGCATTACGATTAATTGTGTACATTTTTTAACGCGTTATTTTAATAAAATGTATCGCACTGAATTAACACGTTAAATCAACAGCCCTAGTTAAATGTCTTGCGTTATGCACCAAATCCTAATTTGTTTCTGGTTATTATTGTTCTTTTGTTGCAACAATAAACTGCATCTATGATTTTATTGATTTTGGACTCTTATAGCCTCCGTGTCAGTCATAGTTAGGAAAGATAAAGATTACATTTTTTAACTTTCAGCCGATTAATCGGTTATAGACCTTCATTATCGGCAAATCCCACGATCGGTCGACCTCTAGTAATTACTGATATCAAAAATGATCATTTTCACTAGTTGTAATCCCATTCCTGATCCAAAACTGAAAATGTAATTAAAGATAGACCAAGACGCCCCCCTTAAGAACAATGTTTGTTTACTTTTAAATTGTAACATGCTGTTGGGCGACTTTATGCCACTCCTGGCGCACAAATTCAAGCATCTGGGGTTTGTTGTCAGAGCAGAAGGAAGCAAGTTTTACACCATGACAGGGCGTCTTTCCTCATCTATAATTCATATTCTGCACATGATTGAGAATTTGGCTTACGTTACAAGCTTCATTTTGTATGTTGATGCGTTACAAAATGTGTCAAAAGTGCAATTCGTAACTCTAAGTACGCGCTGCATTCTCAGCGCTGCCACAAGGGGCGCCATAGCCGACGTAACTGTCAAGAACGCATTCGGGTTTGTCCAACAGAATCGTGCGCTTCCAATGTCCATTTGTGTACTTTAAATTTCACGTATTTCCAAACTAAATTCAGTCGTCTTTAATTGAGACAGAAAAACGAAGCATTTTAAGTTTTATGATTGACATTTTGCTAAACATTACGCCGTTCAGTTTGGGAGGAATTTGATGAACTTGACAAATGAAATAATCCGTTGAATTCTTCACAGGCTCATAGATAACGAGATGACCGTTCATGGAGCCAAACAGCTCGCCGAAGCCCTGACGAACAACACCACACTCAAGGAAATCAAGTAAGATCTGAGCACGCTTCCAGAACGTAGTGAGCTGTCTATGTAGGCAGTATTTTAAGACGTGCTTCCAGCACGAAGGCCTACTAAGATGCATACCGTCGCCAAAAAATGTGACGGGTTCTGTCTATGTAGAGCGTTCCAAATCGCTCACTTGTGAGGTTCCATATCAGCCGTATGCTGTCTAAGAAGGTAGCTGCCTATGTAGATAACAGCCAGCTCACTAGGTGTTAGAACAGAGTCCTAGTATTCATTTCATGTGGTGCCTGAAGTCACGCTCCAGTGTCACTCCTCTTCTGATGTGTTCACAGCATTAAAGGAAACCGAATCTGCGAAGAAGAAGAAAAACTCTTTGAGGTCGAAAAGAGGCTTCGCTTCCGCTGATGAGGAACACTGAAGACACGTGATGTCTGTGAGGAAATGTGGCGTAACCACAGATGTTGATGTAGCCTACATTAGGCGCTAAACAAACACCATTCATTTAGCGGTCAGTGTTTGATAACAAAGCCACAACAATCACAGGTCAATACATCAGGGCTTGCTGATATCACAATATTGATGGAATCACTCTGAAATGATGGTGAAAAAAGGGTGATTTGTTTGTTTGTTTGTTTGTTTGTTTGTTTGTTTGTTGTTGTTGCATCATTTAAACCAAACAGTCATTGCAGGTTCAAAATGTTTAATGCAAAAGTAAAAGCAAGGCATCTTTTCCCCGCACTGTTTTACACTAAATGAACACAAGGGAGAATATTTAATTATTGTTGTTTATATGCACCAAATATGTAGGCCTAGTAATTAACAGGAATATTTTCCTACATATATTTTTACTAATTGCAATATGTGGAAAATGAAAAAATAAAAAATATTTATATATATACTGTATATATATATATATGTATATATATATATATATATATATATATATATATATATATATATATATATATTTTTTTTTTTTTTTAGTTTCTTCAAATAAATTGTTCCATCAGTTTTGAATGGAGTCATTGACGTTTTGACGCATATACGGGAATTAAATGATATCAATGGTATCTAATAAAATTTACTAGTAAAAATGCTATTTTTTAAATCAATGATTACGTTTTCGCTAGTAAAAATGCAAAAAAATGTACATCAGTAATTACGTTTTCGCTAGTAAAAATGCTATTTTTTTACGTCAGTAATTACGTTTTCGCTAGTAAAAATGCTATTTTTTACGTCAGTAATTACATTTTCGCTAGTAAAAATGCACATTTTTATATCAGTAATTACGTTTTCGCTAGTAAAAATGCACATTTTGACATCAGTAATTGCGTTTTCGCTAGTAAAAATGCACATTTTGACATCAGTAATTGCGTTTTCGCTAGTAAAAATGCACATTTTGACATCAGTAATTACGTTTTCGCTAGTAAAAATGCACATTTTGACATCAGTAATTACGTTTTCGCTAGTAAAAATGCACATTTTGACATCAGTAATTACGTTTTCGCTAGTAAAAATGCACATTTTTGACATCAGTAATTACGTTTTCGCTAGTAAAAATGCAAATTTTTGACATCAGTAATTACGTTTTCGCTAGTAAAAATGCACATTTTTATATCAGTAATTACGTTTTCGCTAGTAAAAATGCAATTTTTAACATCAGTAATTACGTTTTCGCTAGTAAAAATGCAAATTTTTATATCAGTAATTACGTTTTCGCTAGTAAAAATGCACATTTTAACATCAGTAATTACGTTTTCGCTAGTAAAAATGCACATTTTTACATCGGTAATTACGTTTTCGCTAGTAAAAATGCAAATTTTTGACATCAGTAATTACGTTTTCGCTAGTAAAAATGCACATTTTTATATCAGTAATTACGTTTTCGCTAGTAAAAATGCACATTTTTATATCAGTAATTACGTTTTCGCTAGTAAAAATGCAAAAAAATTTACATCAGTAATTACGTTTTCGCTAGTAAAAATGCACATTTTTATATCAGTAATTACGTTTTCGCTAGTAAAAATGCACATTTTGACATCAGTAATTACGTTTTCGCTAGTAAAAATGCACATTTTTATATCAGTAATTACGTTTTCGCTAGTAAAAATGCACATTTTGACATCAGTAATTACGTTTTCGCTAGTAAAAATGCTATTTTTAACATCAGTAATTACGTTTTCGCTAGTAAAAATGCACATTTTTATATCAGTAATTACGTTTTCGCTAGTAAAAATGCTATTTTTAACATCAGTAATTACGTTTTCGCTAGTAAAAATGCACATTTTTATATCAGTAATTACGTTTTCGCTAGTAAAAATGCTATTTTTAACATCAGTAATTACGTTTTCGCTAGTAAAAATGCACATTTTTACATCAGTAATTACGTTTTCGCTAGTAAAAATGCACATTTTTACATCGGTAATTACGTTTTCGATAGTAAAAATGCTATTTTTAACATCAGTAATTACGTTTTCGCTAGTAAAAATATTAATTTTTGACATCAGTAATTACGTTTTCGCTAGTAAAAATGCAAATTTTTGACATCAGTAATTACGTTTTCGCTAGTAAAAATGCACATTTTTATATCAGTAATTACGTTTTCGCTAGTAAAAATGCACATTTTTATATCAGTAATTACGTTTTCGCTAGTAAAAATGCAAAAAAATTTACATCAGTAATTACGTTTTCGCTAGTAAAAATGCACATTTTTATATCAGTAATTACGTTTTCGCTAGTAAAAATGCACATTTTGACATCAGTAATTACGTTTTCGCTAGTAAAAATGCACATTTTGACATCAGTAATTACGTTTTCGCTAGTAAAAATGCACATTTTGACATCAGTAATTACGTTTTTGCTAGTAAAAATGCTATTTTTAACATCAGTAATTACGTTTTCGCTAGTAAAAATGCACATTTTTATATCAGTAATTACGTTTTCGCTAGTAAAAATGCTATTTTTAACATCAGTAATTACGTTTTCGCTAGTAAAAATGCACATTTTTATATCAGTAATTACGTTTTCGCTAGTAAAAATGCTATTTTTAACATCAGTAATTACGTTTTCGCTAGTAAAAATGCACATTTTTACATCAGTAATTACGTTTTCGCTAGTAAAAATGCACATTTTTATATCAGTAATTACGTTTTCGCTAGTAAAAATGCTATTTTTAACATCAGTAATTACGTTTTCGCTAGTAAAAATGCACATTTTTATATCAGTAATTACGTTTTCGCTAGTAAAAATGCTATTTTTAACATCAGTAATTACGTTTTCGCTAGTAAAAATGCACATTTTTACATCAGTAATTACGTTTTCGCTAGTAAAAATGCACATTTTTACATCGGTAATTACGTTTTCGATAGTAAAAATGCTATTTTTAACATCAGTAATTACGTTTTCGCTAGTAAAAATGCACATTTTTATATCAGTAATTACGTTTTCGCTAGTAAAAATGCTATTTTTAACATCAGTAATTACGTTTTCGCTAGTAAAAATGCACATTTTTATATCAGTAATTACGTTTTTGCTAGTAAAAATGCTATTTTTTTTACATCAGTAATTACGTTTTTGCTAGTAAAAATGTTATTTTTTTTACATCAGTAATTACGTTTTCGCTAGTAAAAATGCTATTTTTTACAAAATTAAAATTATACATTTAAAATGTACTGGTGAAAACGTAATTACTGATGTAAAAAATTGCATTTTTACTTAGAAAGAAGTGTTCTTTATTATAGCAGTAATTACATTGTTACCAGTACAAATATCCATTACTGATAAACAATTAAATTACAACTAGTAAATTAATTTTTTATATCGATCTAATATTTAATATCTCAATATATCGAAGTCTTTCTAATTTACAATAACATTATAGCTATCTGAAATGAACATCGCCATGAGTGAAAACCAAATAACCAATATCGAACATTAGCATTTTAACTATTTGTGATTCAGTTGTTAATATTAGGAATGGACATTTGCACTAGAGCCAATGCAATAATTGATCAAAATGTTGTTATCAATTGTTGATCCTTTTGATCTTTCATTCAAAATGTTCACAAAAATCGAACCTTTGGGTTTTTACTGTTTTTATGCTGGACATCTTGTTCGGATACATGGTATCATGGACTCTATCGTATACCAACAGATACAAAATCAAAACCTGAGTGCTTGTGGTTGGATCTTCCAGCAGGAGAATGATCCAAAACACACATCAAAATCAACACAATAATAATTCACTGACCACAAAATCAAGGTTCTGCCATGGCCATCCCAGTCCCCTGACCTGAACCCCATAGATCACCTGTGGGGCGAACTGACGAGGAGAGTCCACCAGCTTAGACCTCTGAATTTTAAGGATCTGGAGAGATTCTGTATGGAGGAATGATCTCCGATCACTTGCCATGTGTTCTCCAACATCATTAGGCATTATAAGAGAAGATTCAGAGCTGGTATCTTGGCAAAGGGAGGTTGCACAACGTATTGAATAAAAGGGTGCCAATAATTATGGCCGATACATTTTGGAGAAAAATATGTATTTAATAATGAGATATTTCCCGTTTCAATTGTTTTACTTCAATTAAAGGTTGTAATTTTTTAAAATGAAAAAAGCCTTCTTTACTCATATTTAACAAGACTGACAATATTTTTGTCCGCCACTGTATACACACAATCTCACACACACACACACAATCTCACACACACTCAAACAGAGACACGCTCACACACACAGACACACACACACACAAACACACACACACTCACAGACACACACAGACACACACTCACATATACAAGCACACACACACTCACACACAAAGACACACACATATACAAGCGCACACACACAGACACACTCACATATACAAGCACACACACACACACAAACAGAGACACACTCATATATACAAGCACAGACAGACACACACACACTCACAGACACACACACAGACACACACTCACATATACAAGCACACACTCACACACAAAGACACACAGACAGACACACACACACACACACACACACACACACACACTCACATATACAAGCGCACACACACTCACACACTCACACAGACACACTCACATATACAAGCACACACACACACACACACACACACACACACAAACAGAGACACACTCATATATACAAGCACAGACAGACACACACACACACTCAGACACACACACAGACACACACTCACATATACAAGCACACACTCACACACAAAGACACACAGACAGACACACACACACACACACACACACACACACACTCACATATACAAGCGCACACACACTCACACACTCACACAGACACACTCACATATACAAGCACACTCACACACACATTCACACAGACACATACGCACACACACACACACACGCACGCTCGCATGCACACACACACACACACACAGTTATGATCATCCATGTGGGCATTATTAGACTTTCACATGTTCAGGAATCGTTCACTTGTGTACTGCTGCAGGTTTAATGTCCCTCTTAATGACACACGCGACTTCTACAGTGAAAGCTTTGATTGACAGACAGCTGATCCAATCAGGGCTCAGCAAAACATGAGACATTTACATCATTGAAAAATGTGAAATTTAAATGTATTATTTACTGACATTTTTGCAATCCCTGTGAAGAACACATCGAAAAATCAGTCTTCCATCTTTTAATGTCCCGTAAGATGTCACGTTCTCATCACAGTCAAATACAGAATTAGCAGCATTTTAAAGCTATTATGGCACCTTTGATTTTCCAGAATGATCCGCCATTTGCATCTCTTTGGGCAATCACGCTTTACAATTCAACATCAACGAGTCACGGTTACATGATAACTGACCACAACTAACACATAAGGCCTTATAGACTGTAGGAACAGTACTGGGAACACCCACGGATCTCCAAACGGGAATGTTGGGAAAAGCAGCTGAAATGTCACCCAGTGTCTTTAGAGTGTAAAAATAGCATGCATGATGTTCCGACTGTGATTTAAAGCAAACTGCATTTATTGGTGATGATGTCTCTGGGACCGAAATGTGAATGTTGCCTCTTTTATTCAATGTCTGGCTGCTCCAACACGTCATGACAAAAGAACTGAATAAAACATCCTCAGCTGCTTGCGAATTAAAGGAATATTCCGGGTTCAACACAAGTTGAGCACAATCGACAGCTGAGTGACTCCAGTCAGGTCTCCTTAGCAACCAAATTGTCCTGGTTGCTAGGGAGGGTAGAGTCACATGGGGTAACCAAATTGTCCCGGTTGCTAGGGAGGGTAGAGTCACATGGGGTAACCAAATTGACCCAGTTGCTAGGGAGGGTAGAGTCACATGGGGTAACCAAATTGACCCAGTTGCTAGGGAGGGTAGAGTCACATGGGGTAACCAAATTGACCCAGTTGCTAGGGAGGGTAGAGTCACATGGGGTAACCAAATTGACCCAGTTGCTAGGGAGGGTAGAGTCACATGGGGTAACCAAATTGACCCAGTTGCTAGGGAGGGTAGAGTCACATGGGGTAACCAAATTGTCCCGGTTGCTAGGGAGGGTAGTCACATGGGGTAACCTCCTCGTGGTCACTATAATGTGGTTCTCGCTCTCGGTGGGGCGTGTGGTGAGTTATGTGTGGATGCCGCGGAGAATAGCATGAAGCTTCCACACGTGCTACGTATCCATGGTAACGCACTCAACAAGTCACGTGATGAGATGCGCGGATTGACGGTCTCAGACGCGGAGAATCAGCACGCCCTGTATTCTAAAGTTTTTTTAGTTTTTAATGTCAGCCCCATTGACTCGCATTGGAAGTGTCTCACACACACACACACACACACACACACACACACACACACACACACACAGATTAAACCCCACTGACCTGCATTGGAAGTGTCTCACTGGAACACATTTAAAGAAAAGGAGGGACGAGCCGAAATTAATTTTGGTGTTCAGTAACATTATGCCACACATGCTGTCGACTGAGCTTAACATGCAATGAACCCGGAATGTTCCGTTCAATGTAATCTAGTAAAGTAGTACCCTCCTGTAATGAGAATAATCATATTCAAATATTGATACACAGGCTTCATTTTCTAATTTGATTTTAAGGGTGACATTATAAGTGCACGTGTTTCCTGCAGTTCAAAGTATCTTCTGTGATGAATTATGACCCAGATCTGTTTCCGTACTCTCATAAACAACTGTGAGATGCAGCAGAAATGCTGATGTTACACGTGCTGATGAGGGACCGATGTGAGTGAGAGAGGGTGCCATAGGGGCGCAGGGCACTTCTAATCACCTCATGGCCGTCCGGAATCAGAGATCACCGGAATGACCCGTCATATCCTGGCATGAGCGGCTAATGAAAGCCAGAACTTTGTCTTTATGTCCACGGAGGGAAAAACAAAACAAGGCACTGGTAGACACAGTCCCCTAAAGTCTTCAGAGTACAATCAACCCCTATAATCCACAGGTATGAGTCAGCTGACCCTGAGTCCAGCCAATCAGAGAGCAGTTCCCATTCTGTAAACAGCCAATGACCTGACAAGCATCTGTGGGTGGCACATCTGTTGGCACATCACTTTTCACAGTTTTTGAGTGTAATCGGAGAAAATCTATTATCTGAGATCTTGCATGTTGAGCGTTGGCGTGCCCCCTGGCATCACTCCCATCGAGATGTGGGAAGAGAGTCGACAGCACAGAGTTTCCCTGAAGATTGCTTGAATGAGGTTTTGGCACGGTGGGGTATATATGGCGACTGGCGAGGGGGTGGAGCTACGAGAAGAGGGGGTGGGGTTTGAGCGATCAGGCCACTCCCCCTCAGCCTGAACAAACCAAAGTCACAGTGTCCAAATGAAGAAGAAGAGTTCACATTGCCGTCCGCTAGTGGCGTACGTCGCTCCTTTCGACCACAAGGCAAAAAACCTGAAACACAGGCCAGAAAGTGAAGCTTTAATATATCTGTGATGTCAAGATTACTGGAAATGCCATTTGCAATATGATGAATATTTGTGTTTACATTAGCCTAGTCTCCATCCACCCTTCACGCTATTTTGTTATCGACAAAGTTAAGCATCTTGTGTTTTAATTTAATGCTTTTTTCATTTGGTAATAAAACATTTTTAATTTAATGCTTTTTTCGTTTGTTAATGAAATTTTGTAATTTAATGCTTTTTTCATTTGGTAATTAATTTTTTTTATTTAATACTTTTTTCGTTTAGTAATTAATTTTTTTTAATTTAATGCTTTTATCATTTGGTAATTAATTTTTTTTAATTTAATACTTTTTTCGTTTAGTAATTAATTTTATTGAATTTAATGTTTTTTCGTTTGGTAATTAATTTTTTTTATTTAATACTTTTTTCGTTTAGTAATTAATTTGATTGAATTTAATGTTTTTTCATTTGGTAATTAATTTTTTTAATTTAATGCTTTTTTCGTTTGGTAATTAATTTTTTTTAATTTAATGCTTTTATCATTTGGTAATTAATTTTTTTAATTGAATGCTTATTTCGTTTGGTAATAATTTTTTTTTTTATTTAATACTTTTTTCGTTTAGTAATTAATTTTATTGAATTTAATGTTTTTTTCATTTGTAATTAATTATTTTTATTTAATACTTTTTTCGTTTAGTAATTAATTTTATTGAATTTAATGTTTTTTTCATTTGGTAATTCATTTTTTGAATTTAATACTTTTTTCGTTTGGTAATTAATTATTTTTATTTAATGCTTTTTTTCATTTGGTAATTAATTATTTTTATTTAATGCTTTTTTCATTTGGTAATTTTTACCGGCATTTTTTCAAAAGTTAAACTAAACAATAATTTAATACAATTTGGCTGCAAGTGTTCCAGAAAAAAAAAGCACTTCTGAAGCTTTTCTCCTAGTATTGTGTATTTATATTTAATTTAAAACATCTTTATTGACAGAAATTATATGTTTTAAGTTTTGTGGGGTAATTCTGTGGCTGTCTATTATTCTGAATGGTGTGTAAAATAAACTGTAATAAATAAACGGATATCTACAGCAATTATATTAATCACAAACAGCGGCCGTTCATTTGTTCTCCTTGTACTTGTTGATGACCGGTGCATGATACGAGATATTTGTGTTGCACTCCTGGAAGTGTCCCGTTTGCAGATCGGCTCTATATGCCGTAAAGATCAATCCATAATCACGTCCAATAAATCAGCTTTCAATACTGTCGTCATGGTAACACAGGCTAACGATTGGGGCAAACTCTGTCATGTGACACTACATTTTTGCGTTAATGCCAATTTTATAAACAAAAAGTGTTTCCAAACCAATTTTGTCGCAACATTTGATGTATCGTAGTGAATTATGCACGCTGGCGAATCAATTATAAGATGCATGCACGTGAATTTGAGATTGCTCTTATATGCACGGCAAGTGAAACGCATGTGTAATGCATGTGTTGCTTTATAAATTGTCTGTAGGGGCATTTAAGAGTGATTATATGCACGTTGTTATAAAAAAGGCCACAGGTCCCAGATAAATATGAAAACTACACAGCAGATATGCATCAAGTGTAAATGCAAATGCACCTGCACAAGGGCAACGAGTCTGTCTGATGATTAATACACAGGTGTGTGTCTGTTACCTGTGCGGAGGTGTAAAGAAGTGTTTAATCTGAAGGGTGTTCAGGACACGATCGGTTCACTTCAAACCACTCATCGATACAGCTGAGAAACAAAGAGCACAATTAATGCTCGAGCACAAACGACATGTAAACACACATATGTGAAGAGGTTTACCCTTTGTGATAGATGCAGAGGCAGGGCAGACGAGCAATGGTGTCTCCCTGCACCAGCTCCTCCAGACATATTGCACATTCTCCAGCGTCCTTCACCAGGACGTCCTCTGAGAGACAAAATACAAAAAACTATAAATCACACATACACATACAGTCCTCACGGCACATCCAGGAAACATGACTAGAACATACGCTGATGCGTTGCATTAAATGCACCACAAATAGTTTTAAGACTGGTGTGAAGGTTTATGAATGAGGCCAGAGCCCAATTTCACTGATGACCAAAAGGGGGCACAACAGATCTACTTGAAGAGACTCGTGCAAGTGTCTCGTGCTGATTTGTCATGCTGTCAAACCTGCAAAACACGTATTTCACAACTTATCTTCCTTCAGTAGTCCCACATATTACCCAGTTAAAACGGATATTCAAAAATAGACCAATAGGAAGGTGCACGTGGCACTGATTGGATGTCACACGTGTAGACCAACCAATCAACAAACAGAATATTTCTAGCTTCCTATCCAGGGACGTATTATGACTTGTAAAGGCACCAGGGGCAATTATCTGCAATGGCGTCCCTCCAAAAGTTGTGGGGGGGGGTGGGCCAGGGCCCTCAAGGGCCCCATTGGCCCGGTCGGTAATCCATCCCTGCTCCTATCCGACATGAACGTCATTCGTTGGCTCATTCGTTTTTCTCTGTTGTAGTAAATGTTGTCGTACGAGCCATCTTGCACGATTTCTTGCCGTTTTGCCACCTTTTACGATATTTTTTACGAAATTTTGCATTAAAATATTAGCCAACGCTACAGTTTGATACGTTGTAAATCCACTGAAGGCTGAAAAAGGAAGTTTAGAATTCAAAACACTTTGTCATCAACTTCATTTTAAGTGCATGAAACAATAGTAACATTCATTCATGACCATAAAATCATGATATGTCAGAGGCGGAACAGGTTATTGCATGTCCACGAAAGCTTATAAAGGCCATTTCCTTCGTTTGGAAGCAAGTAAATGGGGTCAATTCTGATTCCACGTTGACATTAAAGGGAAAAAAGAAACTAAAACGAATAAAACCTGACATTCTGTTCATGCAAATCAAAGGGAAATGTTCAGGCATTTGGGCTGAATTATTGGCAGACGTTTAATACTGATAGTGTTCGAGGTTCAGAACAACAGCTGAGCCGTATATTTGAGGTCTATTAATACACGCTGCCACACAAACACGGTTAGTAAAAAGAAGCGTCTCGTTGGTTTAAGTGTTGAATCATTGTTGGGTGAATTGATGATCATTCAGGGGATTGTGAGTCTGGTGGATAATTACATCCACAATGAGATTTGTCTCTATAATAGCTTCAGTGTTTCCCTTAAACACTGACATCCAAACAACTGTGACATGAAACAATCAGACTTGTTCAAAAAGCAAATTGTGCTTCCTGTTTGGTATAATTTACAGTCAGTGTGTGACAGAATGGCGTAAAACCCAATTAACCCTCAAGAAACACACTGTAGAAAAATGGCAACACATTTACGGGGTCCAGAAGACTCCAGTCAGGTCTCCTTAGCAACCAAATTGGCCCGGTTGCTAGGGAGGGTAGAGTCACATGGGGTAACCAAATTGGCCTGGTTGCTAGGGAGGGTAGAGTCACATGGGGTAACCAAATTGGCCTGGTTGCTAGGGAGGGTAGAGTCACATGGGGTAACCAAATTGGCCCGGTTGCTAGGGAGGGTAGAGTCACATGGGGTAACCAAATTGGCCCGGTTGCTAGGGAGGGTAGAGTCACATGGGGTAACCAAATTGGCCTGGTTGCTAGGGAGGGTAGAGTCACATGGGGTAACCTCCTCGTGGTCGCTATAATGTGGTTCTCTCTCTCGGTTGGGCGTGTGGTGAGTTGTGTGTGGATGCCGCAGAGAATAGCGTGAAGCCTCCACACATGCTATGTCTCCATGGTAATGCACTCAACAAGTCACGTGATAAGATGCGCGGATTGACGGTCTCAGACGCAGAGGCAACTCGGATTCAGGCGAGTCACTACGCCACCACGGGGACTTGGAGCGTATTGGGAATTGGGCGCTCCAAATTGGGGGGAAAACTTAATAAATAGTACACGTGCTACGTCTCCGTGGTAACGCGCTCAACAAGTCAAGTGATAAGATGCGTGGATTGACGGTCTCAGACGCGGAGTTAACTCGGATTGAGGCGAGTTACTATGCCACCACCGGGACTTGGAGCGTATTGGGAATTGGGTGCTCCTAATTGGGGGGAAAACTTAATAAATAGTACACGTGCTACGTCTCCACGGTAACGCACTCAACGAGTCACGTGATAAGATGCGCGGATTGACGGTCTCAGACACGGAGAATAGCGTGAAGCCTCTACACGCGCTACGTCTCCGTGGTAACACGCTCAACAAGTCACGTGATCAGATGCGTGGATTGACGGTCTCAGCCATGGAGGCAACTCAGAGATTCGTCCTCCGCCACCCGGATTGAGGCGAGTCACTACGCCACCACGAGGACTTGGAGCACATTGGGAATTTCCTGGCTCAAAATGAGGCGGAGGTGGTACTATACTGATCAAAAAAAGTGACGTTAAAAACACGTAAACATCGGCTTTGCGTTAATACACTAATAATGACCTGGCAACTGAATATTAGTGTTGATTTTGTCAGCTGTTTTTTTATTTAATCTAAGTCTTAATCCTGTGTCAAATGTCCATTTAGTTTTTATCATATTTAATCAAACTTATCCTATTTTTATTTATTGTTTTTAGTCGTTTTAGTTGACAAAGTCTGGGCATTTTAATGCCGTCTTAGTCAATGAAAACTGTTTTAGTGTTATTTCTGATGATCTCATCAATGATGTGACATGTTGCGAGCTGCAGACAGCGGGGGTGAGAGACGAGCGTCTCCGTGTTAGCGCGCGCAATCTCTCCTGGTCTTGACTCCTGCTCAGATTGGGTCTCTTCCGCGACTGGTTGAAGCGGCGCTGACCGCACAGAGAATGACAGACCCGTATTATTTCAACTTTAATTAAAGGATGAATGAAAGATATTTCGCCAAGCTGTGATCCGTGTTTCTATCAGACACTCGAGCAGCAGCGCTCATCTCGCGTGTCATCGTTATAGATTTATATGCCCTCAAGTTACGTTAAATGACATCAAGCGACTATTTGACAATGGAATTACAGTATTGTATTATTATTGCCGAGATTTGCTGTTACAAATGACAATCCACCGAGTGCAACGTTTGTTAGTGTTTGCCATGAAGACACCCGCCAGAGTTTTGTAGACAGCTGGAGGCGACCAGTGTTTTACGAATTTACGTTTTTACAAGTGTGTTATATATATTCATATAAAAATCACATATAATGATGAGGACTGCTCCATCTTCACCTGACTGTCTATTAGAGAGAATCAGTTCCGAGTGCAATACACACAACCGGGGGCGGACTGGGATTAAAAAGTGGCCCTGGACGTTCTGGCCCACCAAACCCGGCCCGCAACACACCACATATAACACACCGGCTCATTGATTTCATTTTCCAGCTCAGTTTAAATTTCTACTGACTGATAGTCAGGACAACAGGCCCCACAGTGCAAACATGGTCTTTAAAACATATACAGTATCTCACAAAAATCAGTACACCCCTCACATTTGTGTAAATATTTGATTATATCTTGTCATGTGACAACACTGAAGAAATGACACTTTGCTACAATGTAAAGTAGTGAGTGTACAGCTTGTATAAGAGTGTAAATTTGCTGTCCCCTCAAAATAACTCAACACACAACCATTAATGTCTAAACCGCTGGCAACAAAAGTGAGTACACTCCTCAAAATAACTCAACACACAGCCATTAATGTCTAAACCGCTGGCAACAAAAGTGAGTACACCCCTCAAAATAACTCAACAAACAGCCATTAATGTCTAAACCGCTGGCAACAAAAGTGAGTACACCCCTCAAAATAACCCCTCACATTTGTGTAAATATTTGATTATATCTTGTCATGTGACAACACTGAAGAAATGACACTTTGCTACAATGTAAAGTAGTGAGTGTGCAGCTTGTATAAGACTGTAAATTTGCTGTCCCCTCAAAATAACTCAACACACAACCATTAATGTCTAAACCGCTGGCAACAAAAGTGAGTACACCCCTCAAAATAACTCAACAAACAGCCATTAATGTCTAAACCGCTGGCAACAAAAGTGAGTACACCCCTCACATTTTTGTAAATATTTGATATCTTGTCATGTGACAACACTGAAGAAATGACACTTTGCTACAATGTAAAGTAGTGAGTGTACAGCTTGTATAACAGTGTAAATTTGCATTAATGTCTAAACCGCTGGCAACAAAAGTGAGTACACCCCTCAAAATAACAACACACAGCCATTAATGTCTAAACCGCTGGCAACAAAAGTGAGTACACCCTTAAGTGAAAATGTCCAAATTGGGCCCAATTACTAATTTTCCCTCCCCGGTGTCATGTGACTCTGAGATATCAGCATTTATCGTCATGTTAGACGTCTCGGAGTGACACAGGTCGACCGCCTGTTGGGTACATGAGCGAAATTATCCGTGCATGAAAAACCTGCATTTGGACGAGGAGCTTGCGAACGCGATTCAGCCTCGTTGCATTTGGCTGGTAGTGTGTTTAATATATCTGCAGACTTCCCAGATCCATGATTTTGCCATTTCTCAATATTGTTGATCATTGATATATTTTTTTCAAGATATCGTCGATATCCGAATACATCATCCTATCGCCCAGTCAGAGATCTCAATATGAACTTATTCAATTCTTCCAAGAGCAAATGATGTGAGCTATGCCATCCATATGTATTTTATAGCTCTACACTCTTAATGCATGTCAACATTTGACTCATTTGTGGTCTATTTTTATTCCTCCAAAAGGCGTTTGGAGAAACATCCGAGTTGATAAATATACTGCAACATCACCGGGCTCAACAAAGTTTCCTGAGCTATGAAAGGTTTTCCTCCTTGAGTCGTGAAATCACGATGGAACGGTATTTAAGTGCAATTTTCCTGCGTAACAAGTGATGTTTTGCAGGGTAATCTGCAGGGATGCATATCAGACTGTGAATGTCTCTGTAAACATCATTGAACCGCACTGGTGAAAATAAAGAGAGCCATTAGCTGTTACGTAACATCTGATAAACCCTCCCGCTGCGGCCGGTGCACGAGCACAACACCAGGTCACATGACACACGCACTCTGAGCGACGGACCGCATGTGCAGAATGCTCCGTTTACACTGGGAACACATGAATAACAAACCAGGAGACAAACTGACCTTACTGGGGGAATCTCACCAAAACTCAACAACATGTCCAGGTCAAATTTCACCCCAAGATATTTTGCTTAAAGAAAATGAATCCTATTTTAGGCCCATTTAAGATTGTTTGCATTATGACACTATTATCATGACAATCAAAATTCATCCTCACATACATACAATACCAGTGAAAAGTAGTATTCTTTATTATGAGTCACGAGATTGAATCCACTAAATAAGCTTCTCATGTGGGACACGGATGTCCATGGAGTGATTAAAGTTGTGCTCTGCTCTATCCATGCACGTCCATCAACAGGACTGCGAGCTCCAGTGATGGGATAGCGCAGAGTGGCTCACATGCACATCCGCGATTAAACCCGGCTACCCTTGATATCCTGCATTTGAATTCTACATGAGGATTTTCTACTTTAAAGCGCTATGGAGCAATTTAACCATGTCAAACAGCTAAACAGCCGCGGTATTCTGAACAGCCCTGACGAGGTAAAGAAAAAATGCCTGTCCTGCACCAACATCATATACAAGACTTTTCACATCTTCACATCAACACCCTTACTAACATTGGGGCGGCTGTGGCTCAGGTGGTAGAGCGGGTTGGCTGCTAATCGCAGGGTTGGCGGTTCGATTCCCGGCCCACATGTCTCCACATGCCGAAGTGTCCATGGGCAAGACACTGAACCCAAAGTTGCTCCCAATGGCAGCTAAGTGCCTAGCATGGCAGCTCTGCCATCATTGGTGTGTGAATGGGTGAATGAGTCACAGTGTAAAGCGCTTTGAATACCGCTATGCTAGGCGCTTAGCTACCATTGGGAGCAACTTGGGGTTCAGTGTCTTGCCCAAGGACACTTCGGCATGTGGAGACATGTGGACCGGGAATCAAACCACCAACCCTGTGATTAGCGGCCTACCCGCTCTACCACCTGAGCCACAGCCGCACAAACTACACAACCATGCCGCCTCTCGAGGGTTGAGCTAGGCTAGGATAGGCTAACTAAAACATTCAAACATAATTATGTCATCATCGCGTCATGATGCATCGGCGCCACTAATGAGTCAGTGCTGGCATGCGAATTCAAATGCACCCGTTTTTGCATTAAAATTTGCATTTTTATTTTAAATTCGACAAATATTCGAAATTGACCGCCTCACTCGGAACTTACGCTAGGTCTATCTTTAAAGGTTAAGTCATCGTTGCAAGTAAATTGGAACAAATACGATTTTTCCTTCCGGATCCAGACTGTTTCGCTCTTTTGGCAGATTGTGCAAGTGACAAGGCAGCTGCATTTCCTGAACACCGAAGAGGTCTTCAAACAAAACTGACGGGACACGTGTGTACGTGTTGTGGCCCTACATTTGCTGGCATGAAGCCTTTCCTTTATGTGTGAGCGCTATAGATCCTACTGACGTGCTGGCTGCGGTAATTAACAAGCATGTCACAGCTGGATAACCCTCTGCAACCCTTGTGTCACCACACTGGAGGTTAGACCATCCGGTTACCATGGTAACAAGCCAGCAATGGGCAACTGTTGGTTTTGTGCATATGGTTAAAGAGCAGCACGGATGGGAAATGATAAAGGGTAACTTTCAGATGTGCAAATGTGCAAAAGCATCATTTGGCACAGTTACGACATGCAAAAGACGTATTCATCACATTTGCACGTGTGGTTATTTGGCGCAATAACCTGAATGCACTTACAAAGATTGCACAAGCAAATTAAAATCTGTTATTTGGGATGTTAGTATATCAGGGCCATGATAAGGAAAAAAGTATTTTATTAAACCTCAAATGGACATTTTTGGTTAAGTTAGTATGATTAATAGTTTGGCATTGTGTTGAGTCGCCACTTGAATATAAAATAATTGACGTAATCACTGAGCCGGTTTACATGCACGTTCATAAACCAATTACGGTTAAGCTGACAGCGTGCGAGGTCATGTAAACACCTTAAGTTGACTGTTGGCCGTTGCCATTTTTATTTGTACAACATGGCAGCTTGCAACAACAGCACGACACGTTGCAGAATGGTGATGCTCATCTCAATACGGCAATTACAATAAAACGCCGCATGCACGTACATGCATGCGGTATGCAGTGTCGCAGTCAGCTGGAGAGCTAATTACAGTTGAACAGAGCGCTGCGCTTATGATAACTCACAGTGGACAGTTATTGATTTGTCCCAGCTTCTCCGAGTGAGTTCTCCTGCCCTCGCAAACTCACTCTGAAGAAGTTGGCACGGCTGTGGGATTTCCTGGCACAGCGCCAGAATGCTAGCACTGCTACGGTCTGAACGTGCTTTCTCTCGTCGCATGCTCCTTCGTGCTCATCACGGAGTGGCACAGAAGTGATTTTGACTCTTTCCACAAAAACAGCACACTTTGGTGTACCCATGACTTTTTTCCTCCCCAAGCATTCGAGGCACAAGTTCCATGCGTTTCACTGTCAAATCTATTAGATATGTTAGACAAATGATTATTAAACGTATTTAACCTAGTGTGAGAAAACGTTAGTTTTCAACACATCAATGAAACCGAACCACATTTAAATAGCAATTGTGGTCAGGCCCGCCCCAGTTACTGTGCATAATCCACTGGTTTATTTGTGAGGTGGAGAACAGGGGCATAGAAGACGTTTTAAAAGTGGGGGGACACACCGCTATCAGTATGTGGCTCGCATTGTCCCAACACTTACAGTGCATTATTAATCATCTCATATTATATGAATATATGGATATTATATACGTAGTATTTTAAAGATACAAGCATTGCAAATTAATTGCAAATATACAATAATGCTAATTATGCATGTGCACAACTGTATTTGTTGCTCTGTGCATTGTGGGATTTAAATGCATCCAAGTGGCTCGAGTGTTTTGACCATGTTCACCAAAACTCGTTCAGATCCATTTAATGATTCAGTGACCATTTCTGCCGATGTCTTGTGTGACTGAATCAACGATCAAACGAACATTTTAATATATTTAAATGTGTATGTCTACAGGCCTCTAAAGAGACTTGAATAGAGGTTTTAAGCATTATAAGAACAAAGCAAATCTATCGGTACACTACAGTTTGTGAGCTGCTGAGCACTACGTTTTGATTGATCGGTTGGTCGAAAAAAACCTCCACAGGAAACTGACGAAAATCGGTATTAGCGCTGGTTGGACGCTAGGTGCTACTATGGGGTAATTTTCGTTAAAAAGGAAGACACCTTGATTTCAAACTTTGAACTTAATTTTTTATTTATGTTAACTAAAAGTTCAAATGAAACTGGAAAATACATCATGTGTGTGAATAAATTCATTTAGGTCCCTCCGTCACGATATATATATATAAATCCAATTACCCCGCAAACCTCCGGGCTGAGGGATCAGTGAATATTCTTGCTTTAGTGATTTTACATTGAAAATTAAAATTTTCAACTAATTGCTACTAGTCGACCGATGGCTTAAACGAACGACTGCTAGTCGACCGATGGCTTAAACGAACGACTGCTAGTCGACCGATGGCTTAAACGAACGACTGCTAGTCGACCGATGGCTTAAACGAACGACTGCTAGTCGACCGATGGCTTAAACGAACGACTGCTAGTCGACCGCTGGCTTAAACGAACGACTGCTAGTCGACCGATGGCTTAAACGAACGACTGCTTGTCGACCGATGGCTTAAACGAACGACTGCTAGTCGACCGATGGCTTAAACTAACGACTACTAGTCGACCGATGGCTTAAACTAACGACTACTAGTCGACCGATGGCTTAAACTAACGACTACTAGTTGACCGATGGCTTAAACGTAATTCTGCCAATCAAGAACAATATGCCGATAAATATCTCTCATTTGTGTGTTCCTCATCTCTGGATTATTCATTTAGATCAACATCAATGGCGATACATGAGCATTGTTGAACGGAGCCACGTTGATTAGATTGACGGACTATTACGTAAGGGTTGTTGCGGCTCATAATACTCACCTGTGATTGGCTGGATGGTCGCTCAATCAGCCAAAAGTAACAAAATGCAAAGAATACTCTATCCACCAATCCACCATTTGGACTCGGTACGGGTTTAGCTTGGAAAAGTGCGGGGAACCAAATCACCTTTTTAAAGAGTGCGGGGGACATGTCCCCCATGTGTCCTCGTGGCTGCTAAGTTTTTTACAGTGTTTTGTCTGTGTTAACCGCGAGTATTGGCTACAATTGCACCGGATGTGAGGATTATTTTCTTTTGAACACATGGGATGGAAACGCAGCTTTTGTGCAGCGTAGTTCTAGTGGGAAGACTAGCATTTGTACATCATCGCACCATTAGCGGGGTAACTCCCAGCCAATCATATGTAAGCCATTGCTTTATAAGTCTGCTCACAATCGATCACATTGCTGTTTCAGTGTGCTAACACGGTAACCTCCTCCACCCCACCACCACAGGTTGAGTCCCGTCCTGCACGGGAGTAGGCTCCTCGCCCCTGCCTCCTATCTCCGGCAGGAGTACTACTACTTCGGACCGCCAGATGGGGCCTACGCCAAAGAGAGACATTACTTTTCGGTTTTATATTCAGCAAATAAATGTCATCTTAAATTTCACTCAAGTCTGCGAATCTTCCTGATAGAAATATAGCTACTGTTGCACTCATTTGTCCAGTTTCCCATGGGCGGTCTGTCAGCATGTCATCTGAGGTTACCTGACTCATCACAAAAATCTTTCCAAAGCTAGAAATCTGGGAGGCAAATTAATGAAGCTACAAATGTTAAATTCATCATCTGCCCTGTTTGTATTCACTGCTAAGTGCTCTTTGTGTGTTTGGCCCAGATTAGCAGCAGAGGTCATGTGATGTGATGTGCTTTGGAGAGAGAACATGCATGTGGGTGTTTGGTACTCTATGGGCGAACACGCACACATGCATGCACGCACGCAAGTATTTCTGAAGAAACGGGAAATTCAATAAGATAAAACTTGGGGTGGAAAAGTATCTCTATTTGACAGGTGTTTGAAAAATAAAAAGGGTTTGATGATGTTAGCTGAAGAAGAAAGTCGCTTTAGAGGTGGACCAAGTTGTTACATTTTGATGCACATCATGCAAAGTAAGACCAGGAATGACAGGGAAATAATCAAACCTAGCCCAACAATTTTTCATTTGAATATCATGCTACACTTGGAAAGAAATCCAAATGGGTTGCAAATGCCAGTTCACTTTGGCTTTACAATGTAGTTTACAAATTTATCTCAAGCTCCAATTTACACACACAAGGGATGGGCATTTTCAGATAAGTTTGTAGACGGATATTCTAACAAACTAAAAGAGTACTCGATGCTTAGTCACAGAACCTCCGATAAGTGTCTCCTAATTTTCCTCACAAGCAACTTCAATCCGTCGCTGTCATAGGTCATGAAGAGCTAACAAAACTTATCGAAACATCAAAAGCCACAACATGTATGTTAGATCCAATACCAACTAAGCGCTTAAAAGAGGTACCCCCTGTAATCTCAGAACCTCTTCTTAATATTATTAACTCCTTACTATCCTTAGGACATGTTTAAAGAAACATTAAAATGGCATTTATCAAACCACTTATTATGATTATGATCCTGGAGAATTGGATAATTACAGACCGATTTCAAATCTCCCGTTTATGTCGAAAATACTACAACAGGTAGTGTCGTTCCAACTATGTGCATTTATACAGAGAAATGGTATATACAAAGCACTTCAGTCAGGATTTAGGCCCTATCACAGTACAGAGACTGCACTAATCAGAGTTACAAACGACTTGCGCTTATCATCTGATCGCGGCTGCATTTCTCTTCTAGTGCTTTTAGATCTTAGTGCTGCATTCGACATGATAGATCACGACATTCTCTTGAATAAGCTGGAGAATTATGTTGCATTATTAGACTTGCATTAGCATGGTTTATGTCCTATTTAGCCGACCGCTACCACTTTGTGTAAACGAGGAATTGTCAAATCAAACAACTGTTAAGTATGGAGTGCCACAGGGATCAGTTTTAGGGCCTCTGTTTTTCTCCTTATACATGCGCTTCCCCTGGGAGATATTATCAGGAATCTTGGAATAAGTTTCCACTGTTATGCAGACGATTCCCAACGTTATATTTCTTCTAAACCCAACGAAAATTCCCAATTCTCCAAATTGTGTATAAATGAAATCAAAGATTGGACCAAAAACTTCTAAAACTAAGCCGCTAAAATATAACGTGACTTTTGATGGATGTACCGTTACATCGTCTACAACAGCGAATAACCTAGGTGTTATATTTGATACCAATCTGTCCTTTGAAAATCAAATGAGCAGCATTTTTCCACCTCAGAAATTTTGCTAAGTTACGGCACATGCGCTCTGTTGCTAATTTATAGCAACATATAGAAAAACGAATTCATGCATTCATGACCTCAAGACTAGATTATTGTAATGCATTACTGGGAGGATGTCCAGCAAGATCAATAAATAAACTTGAATTGGTTCAAAATGCAGCAGTCAGAAATATGATCATATTAGCCCCATTTTATCATCGTTACATTGTTACCGGTTACATTTCGTATTAATTTAAAACTTCCGTAACTACACAGAAAGCTTTGAATAGTCTCCGCAGTACTTAAGTGACCTTCTACGACACTATATTCAGTCATGTTCAATACGATCACAAAACTCTGGCCTGTTAATAGTTCCTAGAGTATCAAAATCCACAAATGGTGGTCAATAATTGTCATATTTGGCTCCTAAACTATGGAATTGTCTCCCTAACACTGTTCGGGACTCAGACACACTCCCTCAGTTTAAGTCTAGACTAAAGACTCTATTTAGCCAGACATACTAATAGCAGCCGGTGCCAAACATCACTTCAGTCTATTACGATGGACTTAAGAGGATGAACTGATGCCAACTCCAACCATAAGACACGGGATACTTCATATGCCACTGCCTGAACATTGGATTTAGGATAGACCCCACCGAAATTACCGGCCAGGTTGAACTGCGATGCACCTCACTGATCTCAGCCTGCTTCACCTCGGTCTAATAATGAACTACACTCTTGAAATGGAATATATAGTCTATCAATTAATTGCCAACAAACCCCTAACAAAGGCCAATGCATCTATATGAACTTCTGCAGTTAATCCAGGATGAACTTCAAAGTCATTTTCATTCTGACACACATCTGTAGAGTATGTGCAGTTTTCCAGTGGCCTCAAAAGTTCAGGTGAGATGAAAGAAAGTCGTGTTAGTCACGTGAGTGAGTGTAATGGAAAACTAAACAACAATAGTGTTGGAAAAGGAAGCATAGGAAGCCTATATTGCCCAGCCCTACTATAAAGCTCTGTTTTAGTGCCCTTCAGAGAACATTTGAACACGATACAGGTCATGAACCACATTATATCATTTTGCAAAAACATCGCCATAGTCACGGCTGCCTAAAACCCAGACTAGACACCTGAAGACCCAAATACAGCAATACCATGAAATAACCCGTTTCACTCTGAAATAAACCACATTATGGAGGTTAAATGGGCAGCGAATGTGAACGCAACGAACAAATCTTCAGCTTTGAAATTGCTTCAGGTGACTAAAAACTAAAAGTCTCTAAATGTTTTGGTTTAAGGGACACTCCACATTGTTACCAGTGACATATTAGCATCAATGCATGATATATAACACGAAAATACTACAGCAACACATTTCCAAGCCCTTGTTCTGAATCTGAACTGCCATAATTGACTGTAAACCCGAGCGCAGTAAAACGTGGCAGCCAGGTCGTAACATGCGATGAGAACACAGCAGGCAGAGATAATTACAGCTCCTCTACAACATCAATAACACGTCTTTCTCTCTTTAAAGGGGCGGGGCAAACTTACTTTCCACATGGAGCGGGCAGCTGTATGTACTACAACAACACAAGCAATCTCACCGTTGTAGGTCACTCGAGGTTTAGTCAAGCACATGACGAGATGAAGGTCCATTTCATCTGACGAGATGAACTTTGAGCAGACGGGGCACTTGAAACCTGAGGGGAGAATAAAGCAAATAAATCATGTGCAAAATATGTATCTTTCAGCATCTTTAAGCATGAAGCTGTTTAAGGTGTTTTAGACTTGCAGAAGCGTCTAATGCAACATTTGTAACAGTGGCAGTTCATCGTCAGTGTTGTGTCACTTCTGATGTCGGCGGTCATGATGATGACATGCAAGATTTCAAACCGCAGCTCTGCACACTGATCACTTTATTCAGGATTATGTTATTGTGTTGTTGTGTTATTATGTTATTGTGTTGTTGTCTCACTGTACAGACAGAAATAATGCATGTATTATTTGCTCAGGGTTTTACCACGATGATGCACTCTGGCCTTTATTTATTTTTTTTAGAAGACATGATTAAGAACCTTCAAAGCAGATTGTGTGTGTGTGTGTGTGTGTGTGAGAGTGTGTGTGTGTATATGTGTGTGTATATGTGTGTGTGTGTGTGTATGTATATATATATATATATGTGTGTATATATGTGTGTGTGTGTATATACTGTATATATATATATGCATAAGTGTGTGTATATATGTGTGTGTGTGTATATGTATATATATATATATATATATATATATATATATATGCATAAGTGTGTGTATATATGTGTGTGTGTGTATATATATATATATATATATATATATATATATATATGCATAAGTGTGTGTATATATGTGTGTGTGTGTATATGTATGTATATGTGTGTGTGTGTAAAAACAGTAGCATTATATAAACAAACCAGCATTTAAAGGGTTAAAATCCTGAAAATTAATGAATATTTGGTAGTTATGATCAGGACTGATTGAATTTAAATATTATGAATATATAATATTATTATGGCAGTTTTTTGACGTTGACATTTTTGTCCTCCGAGTAACTTTATTAAATTGACGCACAAGGGTTAATATGTTCCTTGAGATTTATTTACAATGTGTGCTTGACGTAAAAGTCAAGCTAATAAAAAATCTTTTTGAATAAGATGATTTTGTCGTAGTGATGGTTGTATTAATGTGCCTGTAAAGATGGCCTAAAAGACACTCAATGGCAGCGTCCTTTCCAGGAAATATGGGACAGACACAGAAAGAGCAGGATAAAGAGCTTAAGAGAAACCGTTTATGTGTTAATCCCTCCATAAACAGGAATATTCCCACTCACACACTCATGGTGGTGCATCCAGCGCCCCACACATGCTCACGGAGCAGAAGAGGGAAGATCAGGACTTAAAGGAAGATGGTTTGTAATTGTGTTCTGTGAGTCAGGTCAGCTGAAGTGTTCGGGCTAAATGTGGCTCAACTGCAATCAGTCATTCTTCGCTGGCGTCTGGATGGACACACTGAATGTTATGACTCAATGGCAGCTGTGGAGCTTTAGAGGTCTGACGGCTTATGACACCCTCGACTTGTGATGACCTTGTGACAGGATTTTGTGGTCGGTTGTAAGGGACATGCATTGCGGGTGTTGACAGTTTGTTGCTATTGCAAAACCACCAGTTATTTTACTTGGTGTAACCACGGCGGCCATCTTTGTGTCATGGCACACAACCAATTTTTTGGTTACACAGAGGTTTACGGAAACCTCAATCTCTCACCTCAGGATGGTCCTACCTCCTTTGAACAAAAACTGACCTCTAACGCACATTAAAAAGGTATATACATAAACATTTCACACACTCTTGTTCCTTAGACTTAGAACTTAAGTCCTAATGTAATGCTCAAGATTGCTCAAATTTCCACTTTTAGGGTCAATTTATAATGGGAAGGGTTCGAGTCTCAGTCCTAAAATGTTTTTAGGGGGTACCTAGGTAAGTATAGTGTGCACACAGAACATTTCAGGTTTGAGACTTTATCTCAAAAAATTTTATGGGGGCGAGAAAGTGCAATTTTTGTACATTTTTAACGAAGCGCTATAAACGTACTGTCACTTTAAGAGTTTAACGTGCATCTCACAGACTCGCACAGGTGTTGTGGTCCATTTTTTCCAGTGTTGTGTGTGACGAATGTGTTCATATTTGGATCACGCCTCATGAAAAACAAAAACGATGGCAAAACCTCCATTGCTAAACACAAGCAGAGATTATTTAGGAGAGACGGGTCACTTCTATTAAAATGAATGGGAGAATTTGGAACGCTCAACCAAGGAGCTCCAAGCACCCAACGGATGTAGAAAGGAAGTCCCGCCTTACAGGTAAAAGAGCCAATCACCTTTTAGATACAGACATCGCCTGTCAATCAACGTAAGAACGTGCATGTGCATTAGCTAAACAAGCCGGGGAAATTCCAAAGATGGCCGACAGTGGACTGACTCGCTAGAAAGACTTTGACACAACATCCATTGCTAACGTGGTGAACGTTTGCATTGTTACTATGACAACGAATGTGGATGTGGATGTTCCAGTGAGACACTTACAATGGAAGTCAATGGGGGCAATTTTGGGGGGGTTTAAAAAGCAGAAATGTGAATCTTATAATTTTATAAAAAGCACTTGCAATAATTCTCGTTAAAACTCGTGTATTATGTTGTTTAAATGGCAACTTTTATGGTTATGTTTGGGTTTTAGGGTTTGCTGACATTATATCGTCATGCGACAGATGAGTTAGTAAGACATTTTATCACACTAAAATCATGTTAACACGCATATTGTTTATATCTTGTGGATTTTTACGTGTATGGATTGGCCCCATTGACTTCCATTGTAAGTGTCTCACTGGAAAAACCTGTTGCATTACATAAGCTCACGTCGGGGTCTGGGTATCTCAGCGAGTATTGACGCTGACTATCACACCTGGAGTCGTGAGTTTGTATTCAGCCAGGTCACCTAAGCAACCAAATTGACCCGGTTGCTAGGGAGGGTAGAGTCACATGGGGTAACCAAATTGGGCCGGTTGCTAGGGAGGGTAGAGTCACATGGGGTAACCAAATTGGCCCGGTTGCTAGGGAGGGTAGAGTAACATGGGGTAACCAAATTGGCCCGGTTGCTAGGGAGGGTAGAGTCACATGGGGTAAACAAATTGACCCGGTTGCTAGGGAGGGTAGAGTCACATGGGGTAACCAAATTGACCCGGTTGCTAGGGAGGGTAGAGTCACATGGGGTAACCAAATTGGGCCAGTTGCTAGGGAGGGTAGAGTCACATGGGGTAACCAAATTGTCCCGGTTGCTAGGGAGGGTAGAGTCACATGGGGTAACCAAATTGTCCCAGTTGCTAGGGAGGGTAGAGTCACATGGGGTAACCAAATTGTCCCGGTTGCTAGGGAGGGTAGAGTCACATGGGGTAACCAAATTAGCCCGGTTGCTAGGGAGGGTAGAGTCACATGGGGTAACCTCCTCGTGGTGGTGATTAGTGGTTCTCTCAATGGGGTGTGTGGTGAGTTGTGTGTGGATCGTGGAGAGTAGCATGAGTCTCCACATGCTGTGAGTCTCCGTGGTGCCATGCACAACGAGTCACGTGATCAGATGCACGGATTGACGGTCTCAGACGCGGAGAATAGCGTGAACCCTCCACACGCGCTACGTCTCCACGGTAACACACTCAACAAGTCACGTGATAAGATGTGCGGATTGACGGTCTCGGACGCAACTGAGATTCGTCCTCCGCCACCCGGATTGAGGCGAGTCACTACACCACCACGAGGACTTTTTAATCGCACTGAATTAACTTGTTAAATCGACAGCCCTAATATATATATATATATGTAACCAGTTCTGTATGAGAAGGCAGTGGGTATTTGTGATGGCCTGATATGGTGCTGCATTGTGGTCGTGACGATGGATTTACATGTTAGCAGGGTTGTATGAAGTTTAATAGTTAGACAAAGTGAAACAAAGTGAAAATGACATCCAGAGGGCTGTTTCAAAGTGCAAATGAAGTTCTGAACAACATTATCATAAATCCTGGAGGGCTGCAGAAGTCTGATTGCTTTGTTTATGTCTCACTCTGAAAGGTGTCTGTTGCAGTAGTTACTCCTCTGAACGTTCCCAGTTAATTCCGCCAGATAACAAAAAGTAATTTCCTCTTTTACTGCAGTGCTGGGTGTATAGAAGCAAAACATTGTTTATCTGATTCTCATGAACCGTGAGAGAGAGAGAGATGACGCATGCAAACTCTCTTTTATCCCCAATGTTGTAACGCCCAATTCCCGCTACTTAGTAGGTTTGCGTGGTGGTGCGGTTACTCGCCTCAATCCAGGTGGCGGAGGACAAGTCTCTTCTGAGACCGTCAATCCGCGCATCTTATCACGTGACTTGTTGAGAGCGTTACCGTGGAGACCATGTGTGGAGGCTTCATGCTATTCTCCGCGGCATCCACGCACAACTCACCACACGCCCCACCGAGAGCGAGAACCACATTATAGTGACCATGAGGAGGTTACCCCATGTGATTCTACCCTCCCTAGCAACCGGGCCAATTTGGTTGCTAAGGAGACCTGACTGGAGTCACTCACCACACACCCCATTGAGCGCGAGAACCACTAATCACCATCACGAGGTGGTTACCCCATGTGACTCTACCCTTCCTAGCAACCGGGCCAATTTGGTTGCTAAGGAGACCTGACTGGAGTCACTCACCACACACCCCATTGAGCGCGAGAACCACTAATCACCATCACGAGGTGGTTACCCCATGTGACTCTACCCTCCCTAGCAACCGGGACAATTTGGTTACCCCATGTGACTCTACCCTCCCTAGCAACCGGTTCAATTTGGTTGCTAAGGAGACCTGACTGGAGTCACTCACCATACGCCCCATTGAGAGCGAGAACCACTAATCACCACCACGAGGAGGTTACCCCATGTGACTCTACCCTCCCTAGCAACCGGGACAATTTGGTTACCCCATGTGACTCTACCCTCCCTAGCAACCGGGCCAATCTGGTTGCTAAGGAGACCCGGCTGGAGTCACTCACCACTATCCTCATGATCAACATCAGCTCTGCGGAGTGTCATTTGTTTTGAAAGCAGAGGTGATATAATCTCCCGCCGTCAGGTGTCTTCATTAAACGCTTTAATCGCCACATCTGCTGAATGATCTCCATTGGTCTGGCAGCAGACGGGGGACGGTACGAGAAATATCTCATCCGCAGCTCGTCTGTGTGTGGGAGTGACGTAACGAGACTATAATTAAATCTGCAAAGACAATGACGAGCGCAGGCAGCAGAAAGCTGGCGAGACAAAGACAACAATACGGCGGGGTTACGACTGCAATTATCCTGTCGTGCGCCGTAATCAAACTGTCCCAGTATGAGGGAGTGTAAAGAGAACTGTTCTGAGGACAGTGAAGTCACATGTTAGAAAATGCAAAGGCTGATCTGAACGATGGGTCATATATTTGGGCATCTATGAAGGCTACATTGACTATTCAAATTACACAATGATTTAGCAAAACATGTTTAAATATGTTAAACAGCCTGTTTCAAGGATGTTACATTTGCAATCATATTTATATGATATTATTATTATTTCTAGAGTATGCAGAGCATTTATGTAACCGTTGGCATTTCTAAAAGAGGCTATTTTGACCTGCGTCAGAAATGAACTTTTCTATTAAGGGGCAACATTTTGCCCCCTGGAGATGTTTTTAGGGGCATTTTCCACCATTATGAGGTCATTGTTAGGGCATTCACATACACTGCGTGTTAGTATTTGGTAGCATTGCCTTTAAATCGTTTAACTTGGGTCAGATATTTTGGGGAGCCTTTCACAAGCCTCTCAGAATAAGTTGCTGGAATTTTGTCCCATTCCTCCAGACAGAACTGGTGTAAGTCCTTTCCGGGTTTTCGGCACCAGTGTAATGCGAGTTCAAGGGAAAGGAGGCGGCGAGAACCGGCTTGTCAACATAAACAATATTTTAATGATAAACTTAAACCAAAAGGACACACACACACACACACACAAATGACGGACATGTCCGTAAACACTCTCTCTCTGTCGCACCACCGTCTGCCATCGGCCTTTATCCCTCTCGGAGGCTTGATTAGCCTGATACGGGACGAGGCGTGTTGAGTCACGACTCGGCCCCGCCCTCCGGCCTGCCACACTCGCAAAAAAACAAACTCTCTCTGTGGCATGGCGGAGGGCGAGGCCGGGTCGTGACTCAACGGAAGAGGGATACGCCGTAGCGGAGTTCTCGCCACTACCCCAATGAAGCAGCCGCGGCCATTTGCCCGGGGACGAGGAGCCCAGCCGCCTGGAAGCGGAGGAACGGCCGCCGACCGCGAGGGGAGAAGGGGTCACGACCGAGTCACGACCTGGCCCCGCCCTCCGCCGTGCCACACTCTCTTTTTAAAAAAGCTGCGTATTGCCAATTGTCTTCACGATAAGAAAATCATGTTATAGTCCGGCTGCATCAAGCGTGTGCGCTCGAGCAATCACGTTATAGTCCGGCTGCATCAAGCGTGTGCGCTCGAGCAATCACGTTATAGTCCGGCTGCATCAAGCGTGTGCGCTCGAGCAATCACGTTATAGTCCGGCTGCATCAAGCGTGTGCTCTCGAGCAATCACGTTATAGTCCGGCTGCATCAAGCGTGTGCGCTCGAGCAATCACGTTATAGTCCGGCTGCATCAAGCGTGTGCGCTCGAGCAATCACGTTATAGTCCGGCTGCATCAAGCGTGTGCGCTCGAGCAATCACGTTATAGTCCGGCTGCATCAAGCGTGTGCGCTCGAGCAATCACGTTATAGTCCGGCTGCATCAAGCGTGTGCGCTCGAGCAATCACGTTATAGTCCGGCTGCATTAAGCGTGTGCGCTCGAGCAATCACGTTATAGTCCGGCTGCATTAAGCGTGTGCGCTCGAGCAATCATGTTATAGTCCGGCTGCATTAAGCGTGTGCGTCCCATGACAGTTTCAATCTCTTCCGCTTTAGATCGGGACACATATTTCCCTCATACTTTGTGATGTACATCAGCTGAAGAGTTTAATGTGATCTCACATACGTTAAATGACATCAAACGACCATTCAGCAAATGAAAATACTCGTTTATTGATAACGTCTCACTGTAACAGATTGTGCTTTTTTTTTTTTTAAAGAAAAGGAAATTATTTTTTGTGATAATCAACATTATACCACAAATGCTGTCAACTGAGCTTCACTTGCACGTCTTATCACGGTCTACCTCGCTAGCTACACAAATAATGCAGCTAGTTTAATGCCAGACATCTGAAGGACAGTCTATCATCCCCTTGAGCACGGATGTTTTTTACACAACAAAATATGGTGAATTGGACTCGCCTGCAGGTTTTATTAAGTGTCGTTAAACTGCGCCGATGTCACTATAACCAGGGACAGCTGCAGACTCACTCGGAAGAGTTTACGGGGTAACCTTGACCCCGAGCGAGCACCACCTCCATCCTTCCCAATGAGGCTAATAAAACCTGATGACAAGGCAGTGACTCATGGGACAGTGTCCAATCAGGCCTCGGTGTGAGGTCATCAGCGCTCAGAGGTCAGAGTTCACGAGACGTACAGAGACGGGAGAAGACGTGATGACAATGGTTGTCACAATACCCGTGAAATTCCACAATTGCAATTTTGATGCACTAGACACACACGTCTTTATTTAAAAAGTCTAATATTTATCTCTCTAACGAAACGTCCTCGTAATGATGAGCCGCACGAGTTTGATGATCTCGTGAACGCTGCTGCAGGGCAGATTAGATGCTGATTGTTCTGCAATCAGGACGCGCTTGAGTGCGGAGAACCGCCACAAAACCCAAACCAGCGGGAAATGACTGCACCATACGGAGCAGGCAAGAGAGACGGCACCTTTTCCAAGTGCTCAATTAACTCGTCTGATGATTTCTGAACGTATTTGACATGAATCATACAATCCTAACACATGGGGCACATTTCGGAAGACATTAATCAAACCTGGTCAAGACACCACAGATCTAAGAGATCAGCTGCAAGCCTGAAGGAGAAACCAGCACAACAAACAATGACAAAATTAACCCTCATGTGACCGTCGGGACATTTTCGTCCTTTTCATTATTGTCTTTTCGATCATTTCGTCTGTGTTAATGGCAACGGCATAGAATTTGCCAAAGGTGTGCATTTTGGGGGAATTGTGATATTTCAACCTCAGTTCCTATAAGACATCTATAACACATCTATAACACACCGTGTACACACAATAGTTACACTCGGGACCTTCAGGAAAAAAATGTCCCCCATTGAAACCATTAAAACTGGAATATTTGATCCCAGTGCCATTAAAGCATAAAATCATGAATTCTATGATATTACGCTTTTATTCTGGAGTCCTGCTTCAACATTTACATTTTATTATTTTCCACCAGATGGCGCCATTTCACTCATGTTTATCCTGTGGAGCAAATACAAACTTTTTACCAATTCTCTGTTTCCTGTTTTATAGAGACCTGCAGGACAACTGAATACATGATGCAGATACAAGTGTGTGTGTGTGTATGGATGTCAGTGTGTGTTTTGTATGTGTGTGTATATGTGTGTGTGTGTGTATGGATGTCAGTGTGTGTTTTGTATGTGTGTGTATATGTGTGTGTGTGTGTGTGTATGGATGTCAGTGTGTGTTTTGTATGTGTGTGTATATGTGTGTGTGTGTGTGTGTGTGTGTGTGTGTGTGTTGGTATGGATGTCAGAGTGTGTTTTGTATGTGTGTGTGTGTGTGTGTGTGTGTGTTGTATGGATGTCAGAGTGTGTTTGTGTATATGTGTGTGGTGTGTGTGTGTGTGTTGGTATGGATGACAGAGTGTGTTTTGTATGTTTGTGTATGTGTGTGTGTGTGTGTGTGAGTCTGTTGGTATGGATGACAGAGTGTGTTTTGTATGTGTGTGTGTGTGTGTGTGAGTGTTGGTACGGATGTCAGAGTGTGTTTTGTATGTTTGTGTATGTGTGTGTGTGTGTGTGTGTGTGTGTGTGTGTTGGTATGGATGACAGAGTGTGTTTTGTATGTTTGTGTATGTGTGTGTGTGTGTGTGTGTGTGTGTGTGTGTGAGTGTTGGTATGGATGTCAGAGTGTGTTTTGTATGTTTGTGTATGTGTGTATTGGTATGGATGTCAGAGTGTGTTTTGTATGTTTGTGTATGTGTGTGTGTGTGCGTGTGTGTGTGTGTGTGTGAGTGTTGGTATGGATGTCAGAGTGTGTTTTGTATGTTTGTGTATGTGTGTGTGTGTGTGTGTTGGTATGGATGACAGAGTGTGTTTTGTATGTTTGTGTGTGTGTGTGTGTGTGTGTGTGTTGGTATGGATGTCAGTGTGTGTTTTGTATGTTTGTGTATGTGTGTGTGTGTGTGTGTGTGTGTGAGTGTGTTGGTATGGATGACAGAGTGTGTTTTGTATGTTTGTGTGTGTGTGTGTGTGTGTGTGTGTGTGTGTGTTGGTATGGATGTCAGTGTGTGTTTTGTATGTTTGTGTATGTGTGTGTGTGTGTGTGTGTGTGTGTTGGTATGGATGTCAGTGTGTGTTTTGTATGTTTGTGTATGTGTGTGTGTGTGTGTGTGTGTGTGTGTGTGTGTGTGTGCAGCCTGAGAAAGCCGAACTGCTTGTGTTTTAGCGACACGCAGTAAATATTGAAAATTCCTCAAAAGCTTAT
>JAVLUX010000015.1:43862500-43872500 GCA_032164185.1 Moxostoma hubbsi
CCAGGATTGCCCCAGTGTACTTGAGTGACCGCTTACGTCAAACTCCGGGATTCCCCCAGTGTACTTGAGTGACCGTTTACATCAAACTCCGGGATTCCCCCAGTGCACTTGAGTGACCGCTTACGTCAAACTCCGGGATTCCCCCAGTGCACTTGAGTGACCACTTACGTCAAACTCCGGGATTCCCCCAGTGCACTTGAGTGACCGCTTACGTCAAACTCCAGGATTCGCCCAGTGCACTTGAGTGACCGCTTACGTCAAACTCCGGGATTCCCCCAGTGTACTTGAGTGACCTCTTACGTCAAACTCCGGGATTCCTCCAGTGCACTTGAGTGCATATACACAAACGTGAGAGTGGATTTTTCATTGGCGTGTAAATATAAAATATGGTGTGTAAATGGGTATAGTTTATGGTGTATGTGCTTTCCCGCTGTACTCCCATAAATTATGTATTTGTTCTGCTGTGTTGATTTGTTGTTCATCTCCATCCTATGATGTTTGTTATCTGGTCTGTTCACACACATTGCACACTCTACAATACCCACAAGAACACCGCTTATGACCACATAAGCCACATTCTCCGGGAGAAACCCAAGTAAACGTGTTCTTAAGTGCATGTTTAAACGTGGTCAGTATTGTTATGTCCCAACACTGTCCCTTCACCAGTAAGTGCTCTTTGTCTCTGTATTTTGGCTGTGATCAGTAGTCAAAATCTTGCAAAATATCCGGAGGCAACCAGTTACCACAATGTTAGGTTGTTGTGGGAGTTTGCCAGGCAATCAATGTCTTCTTATTGGTTTATAGCACATTGCTATGAGGTTGCTAGTGTGTTTGGAGTACTTTCTCACTGTCAACCTGCCACCACCATGTCTCATTGACAACGCTTACACCGCAGCTGAATGAGGCCCTAATAGACCTTATTCACACAAGCACCATCTTTGATTTTTAATGGGATCTGGGCCACTTTCATGTGCAAATAAATCGTATAAATATCCAGTTGTGTAGTCTAGGGCAGGGGTCATCAACCTTTTGACACGGAGTGCCATTTTTTATTTTCCTGGCCAATTATAATCTTCAAGAGACTTGCTTGGAATTATTAGCCATTACTTGAGCTGCAATGATAACTAGCCTAAATTCCACCATATAACTGCAAATAAAAACACTAGATCATTCATTGATATTAATACTTAAGGTAAGGGATGTTCAAATCACTTTTAAGAGCAATACTGGTGTTTGCACACACTACTAATGTATGGCCACATCAGGAACACCCATTCCAGCTACTTTACGCCATGCCAGCTTCCATGGCTATTTTCATGGCGCAGCTATTTTAAAGTCTGGGATGCATCATGTGTTAATAAAACGAAGTTTAAAAATGATTTGCATGATTTCTCTGCACTTTTGGAGAACTGAAAGTCTCTCAGTTTCCCTTCTTGATCCCAGTCACAGTCAGTTAAAAGTCTTACTTGAACATTTCAACGTTTAAAGATTAACTTCAATCACCAGTGAGAATTCCTCTTAACCTATTATGGAATTAAAGTTCAATCCAGGCCTTTCCATGCCAGCTGGGGAAATTCCATCCTAGTATCTGCCATCCCACCTGCCTTTGCGCTGGATCTGAAAATGCCAGAGTCAGTGATTAAGAAAGTATTTGTAAAAGGCACAACACCACTGACTATTCTCAAGAGCCGAAAACCGTGCATGTCGAGAAAATCTGAGCCGTGCACAGACAGTCCATGTAGAATGTGCTGATGCTGAAATTACCATCGCGCACACTGTGCAAATTCTGAACAGCAACACGGATAACCGAAGTATCATTTGGCCTTAAAGGTGGGATATACTGAAGGGGGTCTGAGTATCTCGGCGATTATTGACGCTGACTATCACCCCTGGAGACAAGTTCAAATCCAGGGCGTGCTGAGTGACTCCAGTCAGGTCTCCTTAGCAACCAAATTGGCCCGGTTGCTAGGGAGGGTAGAGTCACATGGGGTAACCTCCTTGTGGTGGTGATTAGTGGTTCTCGCTCTCAATGGGGCGTGTGGTGAGTGACTCCAGTCAGGTCTCTTTAGCAACCAAATTGGCCCGGTTGCTAGGGAGGGTAGAGTCACATGGGGTAACCTCCTTGTGGTGGTGATTAGTGGTTCTCGCTCTCAATGGGGCGTGTGGTGAGTGACTCCAGTCAGGTCTCCTTAGCAACCAAATTGGCCCAGTTGCTAGGGAGGGTAGGGTCACATGGGGTAACCTCCTTGTGGTGGTGATTAGTGGTTCTCGCTCTCAATGGGGCATGTGGTGAGTGACTCCAATCAGGTCTCCTTAGCAACCAAATTGGGCCAGTTGCTAGGGAGGGTAGAGTCACCTGGGGTAACCACTACGCCACCATGAGGACCTAGAGCGCAATTCATTTTCCATGGTTTCTTTCGGATTGCGCCCAGACCGTGTTGCCTTTCAAAGAATACTAATTTGACCGTGAGTGAACATGAACGCGTTTGACACACGTGCACAGCTTTAATGCAGCTCTAATTTAATGCAGTCAACATGTGCCGACAATGTGCACAGACAAGGACTGTCCGCGTGGCGAGTAAATCTGAGCCGTGCACGGACAGTCCGCTTGTTGTAACTTGAATCTTGTAGGCCACAGTGCTTAAAAACTCGATGCACGAAATCACTTCAAGTTTGCCTGACATCACAGACATAGTTTACTTGATCGGTTTAACGTTCATGCTGGAGATGCCCAATAATATTATCAATGTTGCTTTATGCTCCCTCAGCACAACTCTCTCGGCTTTGTACTATCATTAAATACATTGTCTTTGACCGTGACACTGTTGTGTTTCATCTGATTGAACAGCCCCTGACCTGTGCTCATAGTCTGAGCCGCTTCACCTCCGAGTTTAGCCGGATACCTCTGCTGTCTGTGAATATTGCTACTCTACATGCAACTGTACTGAATAAAACACAATGTGGTATTTCACTGTTATTATGAAGCTTGAGTCTGGAGTAGGAATCAGTACAAGTGTATCACCGTGTGAACCGTCTATTGAAGCGTTTCCCCCTCGTTTTACTCTTGACTTAACATTTGAGAATACGGACTGACTAAAGCGTTATTTATTTATTTTATGCACATTAGTTGAAAATGAAACGCTCTTTAACAGCCAGGAATAGGAATGTTCTTTGCAATAATATAATGTTGCTGAAAGGTTTTATGTATTTATTGCGCCCTCTTGTGGACTAATGAAAAAACGTCAATTTAAAAATCAGCTGACTTTAAAATTCAAACATTAGTACATATATATTAACATTTTTATATTTATTTCATTTAAAAAAAATTGCAATACATTTTTATGGTTAAGTCAGTATATGTTTATTTTTTTTAATAAAGTTCAGCACTATTTTTTTTAAAAATCCATTATCAGTTACCCACTAATGGACTGTTTGCATCAAGGCCCGGAATTACTTTTTTTATGCTTTTCGGATCGGATCGTGCCCGTTTGACCGCGCATTGCCTTTAAAAATATCCTCTTCTGACGCGAACAAATACAAACACATTCGACGCATGCGCACTACAACGACTGCTTTACGATACTAGCTGAGAACCATCGGCATATCGATACTTTCCGGATCACATCGTGCCCGGTTGACCGCGCGTTGCCTTTAGAAAAATCCTCTTCTGACCGTGAACAAATACGAACACGTTGGACGCATGCGCACTACAAAGACTACTTTGCGGTACTAGTCAACAACTGTCCACGTATCGAGAAAATATTTTCCATTCGTGGACTGTTTGCGTCAAGGCCCGGAATGACTTCATTTTAATGTTCGTGATCGGTTGACCGTGCGTTGCCCTTTAAAATACCCTCTTCTGACGCAAACAAATATGAACACGTTTGACGCATGCGCACTACAGCGACTGCTTTAATTTGTCCTTAAAGTTAACACTGTCTAACATCTTTTGTATTTAATGGAAGTGATAACTTCCAAAACAAACCAAAACATGTTCTTTAATGATGGAAACAACGCCATGGGTCGATGTACACGTTGATGTATGTTGTGGTAAATGAGCTGTGCTGGTAACAGAAATGTTTCAGGTTCGAACCCCACAGTATAACTGATGAACCCGAACAAGTGTTCTTAAGTAACTTGGACACACTTGAGTAAGTAACCGCAGTGTCTTACCTCCGAAGAGATGAGGCGACAGGTGAGCAGGTAGAGATCCGATCAACAGTCTCGGAGTCCCGGCTGAGCGCACTCTGTCTCCGGCGTTGTCCTCCGGTGTGCTGTTACCGGACTCCTGAGAAATATACACCCCAGAGTTCGGTATATTAATGCCCGAATGCGGACCAGCCGTACCACCGACAGCCCCTACAGATCGCGTCCTGGGGCCGATATAATGAGCGCCCCCCGCCGCGGATGATGATGATGATGATGATGTCGCACCTGACGCGCCGTGACCGTGATATCTCATCGCTACCGCCGCCGTTCGGCCGTTCCCGTTACTCGACGCCGTGCCCGACGGCAGATCCGAGCCTGAGTATGCCCGTGTGCGCCCGTTAGCCCCGGGACTGCTCTGTTTGACGCCCATGCCAACTGACGCTCCGCTCAGATTGTGATTTTAAATGCTTAAAGACAGGAAGCGTCACATATAACGCGCCCTGCGCTGCGACGCAACAAACGCGTCCGCGAAACTTTTTAAATCGCTGTCAGTGCGTTGCGTTCTTGCGCGCCGCTGCTTTCTGCCTGACGCGCTGTTGTTTTCTAACTAACGTCCTCTGGGCCATGTCCTCTCGCGCAAACGCGACGCGTTGCTCCTGAAGCAAACCACAAAAGCTGTCGTGTTTAGGGAAGTAAAAGCAGCAGTTGTAACACAAACTAAACGCATCGGAAATGAAAAGCCGTGCGAGCCGAGTGCGAAAGCGAGTGGGGGCGGGGCTTCACGACTGACGTCATAAACGCGGGGAATAAAACCCAGCTAGTGCTCAATTAAATGCGGCTTTTCCAGCCTCTTCATCGTGTTCAATCGTTGATGTTGTTTTGGCTATTGTTGCCAAAAGCCCTCTGGACTCGCCCTGGTCTATTTAATCGCACATTTAAAGCATTTAATTCAGTCTGCAATGGCCAAAGTGCGCGATATGAAAAATAACTCGCTCTTCATTACTGTACTTAAAGAAAAAGTGCACCCAAAAATACAATTGCTCTCATCATTTCCTCACCCTCATGCCATCCCAGACGTGTATGAATTTCTTTCTTCTGCAGAACACAAATGAAGATTTTTTAGAAGAATACTTCAGCTCTGTGGGTTCAAACAATGCAAGTGAATGGTGACCAAAGTGAAGCTAAAAAAGAAAAGCAATCCATAAGACTCCAGTGGTTTAATCCATGTCTTCTGAAGTGATATGATAGGTATGGGGGTGAAACACATCAATATTGATGTCCTTTTTTATTGTAAAATCTCCTCCCTGCCCAGTAAGAAGAAAGTGAAAGTGGAGATTTATAGTACAAAAGTACTTATATATTGATCTGTTTCGCACCCACACCTATTATATCACTTCAGGAGATGTAGATTAAACCACTGGATGACCATATCCACTTAGTACACATTAATCATGATCATCATGGCTTTAATCTTTCCTCGGTTTCTTACATTCTTTAATCAGAGCAACTAATGCAAACGCCTTCTAGAAAGTCTTTTATTGTCATGAACACACAAACACACTCAGACTAACAAATGTGCAACCAGGAAAACTCTTCACACTTACATATTCTGTGTATATACAATAATAATAATAAATGGAATATAAAGCAAAGTCGAAGCACAGCAAAAACTTCCAAGGAACAGCAATCTGAAAGACGAAAGAACATCTGCGCCATCTGCTGATCTATTCCTGAATATAGACAAGCTTCAAGTCAAAAAAGGCCCTAAAGAACAATGTGCAAAATTAGTTGAACATGTACAGGTTGATGATGCATCATCTAATACACTCACCTAAAGGATTATTAGGAACACCTGTTCAATTTCTCATTAATGCAATTATCTAATCAACCAATCACACGGCAGTTGCTTCAATGCATTTAGGGGTGTGGTCCTGGTCAAGACAATCTCCTGAACTCCAAACTGAATGTCAGAATGGGAAAGAAAGGTGATTTAAGCAATTTTGAGCGTGGCATGGTTGTTGGTGCCAGACGGGCCGGTCTGAGTATTTCACAATCTGCTCAGTTACTGGGATTTTCACGCACAACCATTTCTAGGGTTTACAAAGAATGGTGTGAAAAGGGAAAAACATCCAGTATGCGGCAGTCCTGTGGGCGAAAATGCCTTGTTGATGCTAGAGGTCAGAGGAGAATGGGCCGACTGATTCAAGCTGATAGAAGAGCAACTTTGACTGAAATAACCACTCGTTACAACCGAGGTATGCAGCAAAGCATTTGTGAAGCCACAACACGCACAACCTTGAGGCGGATGGGCTACAACAGCAGAAGACCCCACCGGGTACCACTCATCTCCACTACAAATAGGAAAAAGAGGCTACAATTTGCAAGAGCTCACCAAAATTGGACAGTTGAAGACTGGAAAAATGTTGCCTGGTCTGATGAGTCTCGATTTCTGTTGAGACATTCAGATGGTAGAGTCAGAATTTGGCGTAAACAGAATGAGAACATGGATCCATCATGCCTTGTTACCACTGTGCAGGCTGGTGGTGGTGGTGTAATGGTGTGGGGGATGTTTTCTTGGCACACTTTAGGGCCCTTAGTGCCAGTTGGGCATCGTTTAAATGCCACGGCCTACCTGAGCATTGTTTCTGACCATGTCCATCCCTTTATGGCCACCATGTACCCATCCTCTGATGGCTACTTCCAGCAGGATAATGCACCATGTCACAAAGCTCGAATCATTTCAAATTGGTTTCTTGAACATGACAGTGAGTTCACTGTACTAAAATGGCCCCCACAGTCACCAGATCTCAACCCAATAGAGCATCTTTGGGATGTGGTGGAACGGGAGCTTCGTGCCCTGGATGTGCATCCCACAAATCTCCATCAACTGCAAGATGCTATCCTATCAATATGGGCCAACATTTCTAAAGAATGCTTTCAGCACCTTGTTGAATCAATGCCACATAGAATTAAGGCAGTTCTGAAGGCGAAAACCCACAACTATCATATCACACCTGAAGACATGGATTACACCACTGGCGTTTTAAGGATTACTTTTAGGCTGCCTTTATGTGCTTTTTAGAGCTTCAAAGTTCTGATCACCATTCACGTGTACTTTTAGGCTGCCTTTATGGGCTTTTTAGAGCTTCAAAGTTCTGATCACTATTCACGTGTAATTTTAGGCTGCATTTATGTGCTTTTTAGAGCTTCAAATTTCTGCTCACCATTCTCTTGTACTTTTAGGCGGCCTTTATATGCTTTTTAGAGCTTCAAAGTTCTGATCACTATTCACGTGTAATTTTAGGCGGCCTTTATGTGCTTTTTAGAGCTTCAAAGTTCTGATCACCATTCACTTGTACATTTAGGCTGCCTTTATGTGCTTTTTAGAGCTTCAAAGTTCTGATCACTATTCACGTGTAATTTTAGGCTGCATTTATGTGCTTTTTAGAGCTTCAAATTTCTGCTCACCATTCTCTTGTACTTTTAGGCTGCCTTTATGTGCTTTTTAGAGCTTCAAAGTTCTGATCACTATTCACGTGTAATTTTAGGCGGCCTTTATGTGCTTTTTAGAGCTTCAAATTTCTGCTCACCATTCTCTTGTACTTTTAGGCTGCCTTTATGTGCTTTTTAGAGCTTCAAATTTCTGCTCACCATTCTCTTGTACTTTTAGGCTGCCTTTATGTGCTTTTTAGAGCTTCAAAGTTCTGATCACTATTCACGTGTAATTTTAGGCGGCCTTTATGTGCTTTTTAGAGCTTCAAATTTCTGCTCACCATTCTCTTGTACTTTTAGGCGGCCTTTATGTGCTTTTTAGAGCTTCAAAGTTCTGATCACTATTCACGTGTAATTTTAGGCGGCCTTTATGTGCTTTTTAGAGCTTCAAAGTTCTGATCACCATTCACGTGTAATTTTAGGCTGCCTTTATGTGCTTTTTAGAGCTTCAAATTTCTGCTCACCATTCTCTTGTACTTTTAGGCGGCCTTTATGTGCTTTTTAGAGCTTCAAAGTTCTGATCACTATTCACGTGTAATTTTAGGCGGCCTTTATGTGCTTTTTAGAGCTTCAAAGTTCTGATCACCATTCACTTGTACATTTAGGCTGCCTTTATGTGCTTTTTAGAGCTTCAAAATTCTGCTCACCATTCTCTTGTACTTTTAGGCTGCCTTTATGTGCTTTTTAGAGCTTCAAAGTTCTGATCACTATTCACGTGTAATTTTAGGCGGCCTTTATGTGCTTTTTAGAGCTTCAAAGTTCTGATCACCATTCACGTGTAATTTTAGGCTGCCTTTATGTGCTTTTTAGAGCTTCAAATTTCTGCTCACCATTCTCTTGTACTTTTAGGCGGCCTTTATGTGCTTTTTAGAGCTTCAAAGTTCTGATCACTATTCACGTGTAATTTTAGGCGGCCTTTATGTGCTTTTTAGAGCTTCAAAGTTCTGCTCACCATTCTCTTGTACTTTTAGGCGGCCTTTATGTGCTTTTTAGAGCTTCAAAGTTCTGATCACTATTCACGTGTACTTTTAGGCGGCCTTTATGTGCTTTTTAGAGCTTCAAAGTTCTGATCACTATTCACGTGTAATTTTAGGCTGCCTTTATGTGCTTTTTAGAGCTTCAAATTTCTGCTCACCATTCACGTGTACTTTTAGGCTGCCTTTGTGTGCTTTTTAGAGCTTCAAAGTTCTGATCACCATTCACGTGTACTTTTAGGCTGCCTTTGTGTGCTTTTTAGAGCTTCAAAGTTCTGATCACCATTCACTTGTATTGTAAGGCAGCCTAAAAGTACAAGTGAATGATGATCAGAACTTTGAAGCTCTAAAAAGCACATAAAGGCAGCCTAAAAGTAATCCTTAAAACTCCAGTGGTATAATCCATGTCTTCAGATGTGATATGATAGGTGTGGGTGAGAAACAGATCTACACTTTCACATTCAGACAGCTACTCGACGGGGATGGTCAAAACCGTTTGAACACATGTAGTGTGAAAACACACAAAAAGGATTTCTTAATGTGCACACACTGTATTATCTATATTAGTGTTCCCTACTGAGTATTTCAAAGTCTGATAGCCGGGTTCTGTGAGACGGTACAGAACACAAATATAGACTGTAGGCTTAGGACGGATTCCCCTGAGTGCTCTGGAATTACCACAGGGCCCTTAGACACGGTTCAACACAGACAGATCGAACAGCCCCTAAAATGATGAGATCTGCCTCTGGGAGCAGATGAGAGCAGGCTGTTGTATTGTGTGCATGTACGTGTGTGGGGGATCATTCAGAAGAAAAGCTTTAGTAAAGGGTTGATTTTAAAAACTTTCAACTTTTTAATCTGTAATTTCTTTTCACAAACATGTAGGAACGTTGAAAGGAGAGGAAAAATCACCCAAATGTGCCCGTTTGTCCGTCCATCCGTCCGTCTGTCAATCTATCTATCTATTGTCTGTCTATCTGTCTATCTATCTGTCTGTCTGTCTGTCTGTCAGTCTATCTATCTATCTATCTGTCTGTCTGTCTGTCTGTCTGTCAATCTATCTGTCTGTCTATCTATCTGTCTGTCTGTCTGTCTGTCAATCTATCCATCTGTCTGTCTATCTGTCTGTCAATCTATCCATCTGTCTGTCTGTCTATCTATCTATCTATCTATCTATCTGTCTGTATGTCAATCTATCTATCTGTCTGTCTGTCTGTCTGTCTGTCAGTCAATCTATCTATCTGTCTGTCTGTCAATCTATCCATCTGTCTGTCTGTCTATCTATCCATCTGTCTGTCTATCTATCCATCTGTCTGTCTGTCTGTCTGTCAATCTATCTTTCTGTCTGTCTGTCAATCTATCCATCTGTCTGTCTGTCTATCTAT
>JAVLUX010000015.1:43882500-43892500 GCA_032164185.1 Moxostoma hubbsi
ATAAATAATAGTTCAGTGTCCCACTGCCATCTCCAGTTGGCCTTTATCCCTCTCTGAGGCTGGATTAGCCTGATTAGGTGCCGGGTGTGTCGCATCAAATTTGGACAATAGAAACTACAGAAATACGATGAGAATGCAAGTATGATATTTCAAACTAGCCTCAGGTTCGACTGAGTGTGTTCTGCTTGCAAGTGGAAAATTGTGAACTCATGTCCTGCTTTTTCTGCTCATTTGCATGCTCTAATTTCACTCTGGCAGGAAATAAAAAAAGGACTCCAAAGCCCAACGCTGAAACACACTGAAAACAATTTCTTGAGTCGAGAGTTTTGAGATTTGTACAAAAATAGAAGTTGACTTCATGTAAACAAAACTGGCTCTATTTATTCCCCCTATCTATGTTTTTCTTCGCACAAAACTAAAGAATCAGTCCAAACTAACTTTTGTGAACGATGGAAAGTTTGGACCAGGGGAATCTACAGTACGCCAAGGAAAATATAGTATAAGACAGATCATATTCTTCAATGTCTGCCATGTGTTTGTCATAAACTGTGAATTCGCTGCCAAATGCATCCGGATGGAGTTTGACAGGCTGATTTGAGTTTCATGGGTGTCCCATTTCAGGCGTGCGCATGACACATTATTCCCGTATTCCAAAAATCAAATGCAGACCTACACAGAATGTTTCTGTCACTCAATGCAACGAGTCCCTTTAGCACAATAACATTTAAAACAACATTTGGGATCATTATTATCATTTTGGGTTTGTCCAAAGTTAACACTTGTAAAGTGCCAAATGTGAGTCAAATTTTGGCTTAAGCGAGTAAACAAATGTAAAGCATTGCGCGACAGTTGCCCGGTAATTTTATTAGGAACTGCAAAACAACACATGGTTTAAACGGAAAAACAATTACCTGATAATGGCTGATGTACAATTATGCATTACATTTACATACATTTATGCATTTGGCAGACGCCTTTATCCAAAGTGACTTACAGTGCACTTATTACAGGGACAATCCCCCCGGAGCAACCTGGAGTTAAGTGTCTTACTCAAGGACACAATGGTGGTGGCTGTGGGGGTCGAACCAGCAACCTTCTGATTACCAGAATAGTGCACTTATTACAGGGACAATCCCCCCCGGAGCAACCTGGAGTTAAGTGCCTTACTCAAGGACACAATGGTGGTGACTGTGGGGGTCGAACCAGCAACCTTCTGATTACCAGTATAGTGCACTTATTACAGGGACAATCCCCCCGGAGCAACCTGGAGTTAAGTGCCTTACTCAAGGACACAATGGTGGTGACTGTGGGGGTCGAACCAGCAACCTTCTGATTACCAGTTATGTGCTTTAGCCCACTACGCCACCTCCACTGTGGTCGTTAAGTGAACTGCAGCTGCTACCCGCGCTCGTGCACACGCTCCATAGGGACACGAGCGAGCATTGGCCAAAACAATGACGTAACGTAGAGACTGAGCGTGATTCACCAGCATCATGCTGACAGATGAGGTGGCATAATTAAAATTACAGTTATGAATGTATATATTTTCAGTATAACCACGTTACGTTACACTAATGAACGGAGCTTGAACATTATCTTGAACATTGTCTAGCATTCATTTCACGTGTTGTAGTAATTTAGCTAAAATGACACCGATCAATCCTTATGGCACCATATTTCACATGCTTTGCAGTTATGTAAGCTGACCTGTCCAATAAGAACGCCAATTCAGGGTCTGTTTTGATCCCCAAAACCGAACGAAGGTCCCTCCAGGAGTCAAACACCCTGACGATGTTCACTCTAGTTTTCACTCGACCACGATCACGTTCCCACTTAGTCAAGTAGATAGGCGGGTGGACAGACAGACAGACAGACAGATAGATACTGCAGACAGACAGACAGACAGATAAATAGACAGACAGATAAATAGACAGACAGATAGAGAGACAGGCAGACAGATAGATAGATAGATAGACAGACAGATAGATAGGAAGATAGATAGACAGACAGACAGACAGACAGATAGATACTGCAGACAGACAGACAGATAGATAAATAGACAGACAGATAAATAGACAGACAGATAGAGAGACAGGCAGACAGATAGATAGATAGACAGACAGATAGACAGGCAGGCAGACAGACAGACAGATAGATAGGAAGACAGACAGACAGACAGATAGATACTGCAGACAGACAGACAGACAGATAGATAGACAGACAGATAGGAAGATAGATAGATAGACAGATAGATAGGAAGATAGATAGACAGAAAGACAGATAGATACTGCAGATAGACAGACAGATAGATAGGAAGATAGATAGACAGACAGATAGATAGACAGACAGACAGATAGATAGATAGACAGACAGACAGACAGATAGATAGGAAGATAGATAGACAGACAGACAGATAGATACTGCAGATAGACAGACAGATAGATAGGAAGATAGATAGACAGACAGATAGATAGACAGACAGACAAACAGATAGATAGGAAGACAGATAGACAGACAGATAGACAGATAGATAGACAGACAGATAGGAAGACAGATAGACAGACAGATAGACAGACAGATAGATAGGAAGACAGATAGACAGACAGATAGATATATAGATATACAGACAGACAGATAGACAGATAGATAGATAGGAAGATAGATAGACAGACAGACAGATAGATAGACAGATAGATAGACAGACAGACAGATAGATAGATAGGAAGATAGATAGACAGACAGACAGATAGATAGACAGACAGATAGGAAGATAGATAGACAGACAGATAGATAGACAGATAGACAGATAGATAGACAGACAGATAGATAGACATATAGATAGGTAGATAGATAGATAGACAGACAGATAGATAGACAGACAGACAGACATATAGACAGACAGACAGATAGATAGACAGACAGGTAGATAGGAAGATAGATAGACAGACAGACAGATAGATAGACAGATAGATAGGAAGATAGACAGACAGACAGATACTGCAGATAGACAGACAGATAGATAGGAAGATAGATAGACAGACAGACAGACAGATAGGAAGATAGATAGATAGACAGACAGATAGACAGATAGATAGGAAGATAGATAGACAGACAGATAGATAGACAGACAGACAGATAGATAGGAAGACAGATAGACAGACAGACAGATAGATAGGAAGATAGACAGACAGACAAACAGATAGATAGGAAGACAGATAGACAGACAGACAGATAGATAGACAGACAGATAGGAAGACAGATAGACAGACAGATAGATAGGAAGACAGATAGACAGACAGACAGATAGACAGACAGATAGACAGATAGATATATAGATATACAGACAGACAGATAGACAGATAGACAGATAGATAGATAGATAGACAGACAGACAGATAGATAGACAGACAGACAGATAGATAGACAGATAGATAGATAGGAAGATAGATAGATAGATAGACAGATAGATAGACAGACAGACAGATAGATAGATAGACAGACAGATAGATAGACAGATAGATAGGAAGATAGATAGACAGACAGACAGATAGACAGACAGACAGATAGATAGACAGACAGATAGATAGGAAGATAGATAGACAGACAGACAGATAGATAGACAGATAGATAGACAGACAGATAGATAGATAGACAGACAGATAGATAGACATATAGATAGGTAGATAGATAGATAGACAGACAGATAGACAGACAGACAGATAGATAGACAGACATATAGACAGACAGACAGATAGATAGACAGACAGGTAGATAGGAAGATAGACAGACAGACAGACAGATAGATAGATAGACAGATAGATAGGAAGATAGACAGACAGACAGATAGATACTGCAGATAGACAGACAGACAGACAGACAGATAGATAGACAGATAGATAGGAAGATAGATAGACAGACAGACAGACAGATAGATACTGCAGATAGACAGATCTCCAAGACAAAACAAGAAAATTATTATTATTATTATATATTTGTTTGGAGTGTAAGAATTGTTTTAAGAGAATATATATTAACTTAATGAATGAACAAATAGCTTTTAAATAAACAAAACAGCATTTGATTACAGCGTTAATGATGTTAATAAGAAAACAAAACTATTGGTCAATTGGTAGAGAAAAATAAAAGATTTCTCTGAAAGTAATCTCAAGTAAATGTATCTAGATTTACATTTATTTAAATATTTTTACAGGAAAACAAGATTTAGAAAATGATTTTTTTGCAGTGTCGTTATATAAATGTTTCAATTCGACTTAGACACAAACACAAACGCACAGGATCCGCCTCCGTTCTGCAGGAGGATTGGGACAGCTCTGGTACGTGATGTCCAATGAAATCTCTCCACTTGAGCGGCACACTGATTCCTCCAGTGAATATTCCAGAATGCTGTCAGGATGGATGTGATGTTGATTGGCACAGAAACACATTTGCAGCTCTCTTGGTTTGAGTTCAAAGAGGCGATGCTGAGAGTCTGATGCTGGACGTGAAGAAGGGATCTCACTAGGGAAAGTGTGCAGATGTGCGCAGGAACGCCAGAACTGGAACACCAGATGATGCACTCAGAGATACAGAATTGTGGTCAAAGACTTCAAATGTACTCTGGCTTCGACCCGCGGAGCTCTTATATTGTCTGGCACAGAGATCAGAGAAATGGACTGAAATCTGTGGATTGCATCTTTTCCTTTTGGAAATACTGTTGCATTGTGTTTCCATTCTTACTTGCAAGTTGCCGCAGAATACTGAGATCACAAGGACAATGTTTCTCTGGTTCCCTGAATTGCCAGGTTGTAAAAAAAGAAATGCCTTCAGCATACTAGTTGCAAACTATTGTTTAATTTCAACTTCAGCCGTTGCCACGTGATGCTAAACACCCGACCCCTAATCAGGCTAGCTACGGACCGCTGTCTGACATCTTTGTTGTTTACATTTTATATTAAAATATTATTTATATTGTCAAGATGGTTCTCGCCTCATCCTTTCCATGAATCCCTTTACACTGGTGCTGAAATCCAGAAAGGAGGAGGGATGCGCCGTAGTAGGGTCCTCACGACTACCATCCACCGCAACGGAGCAGCCGCGGCCATTCGCCGCGGGACAGAGGAGCCCGGCTGCCTGACAGCGGAGGTATGGCCGCTGACTGCGAGGGGTGGAGGGGCTCCTAACCGACCGTCTGGAGCGTTCAGGGCCGCTGCCAGGGGCGGGGGAGACGCCTACCAGCCGCTGAAACGCGGCGGGGTCTGAGACTGATGGCCGCGAGCGCGAAGGGGCTCCTGACTGACCGCCTGGTCGGGACAACCGCTGCCAGGGGCGGGGGAGACCCCTTCTGTTTCCCGAGAACGTGGCGAGGCGTTTTGTCCACCAGGGGCCAGAAGACTGCCTCCGATCCGCCCAAGGAGGTGTGGCTGTCGTCCATTAGAGGGTGGAAGAGTGGCCAAGGACCAAACTACAGCGTATCGGAGAACCGGCGAGTATGTTCTCTCTCTCTCCCACTGCCGCTCTTTTAAATGTTTTGTTAATTTGGCACTATCGCCGTTACGTGTGTAGGTGCCACAATGTTTTTTTGTCCCCTCCCTCATCCAGGTAGACGGGGTTGACCTGCCGGCAGATGGGGCGGAAGACTGCCACACCCCAGGGAAAAGGGGGGGGGGGGGGGGCGTCATGCCAGGGGCTCCCCAGCCTGAGAGAACGAGGGAGGAATGTGGCAGGGTGGAGGGCGGGTCCCGGGACATTATTCCGCACACTCGGCCCCTAATCAGGCTAATTAGCCGTCGAGAGGGTTACAGGCCGACTGGAGACGGCAGTACGACAGAGAGAGAGAGAGAGAGAGATTTACGGGCAGCTGTCCGACACCTGTTGGTGTGTTTGTCTTTTTGGTTCAGTATTATATAAAAGCCTCCTCCTTTCCCTTTAATCGCTTTACAATCTCTTAAAACTAAAAAGACAACTCGCTTATGGCGCCACCCGGTGGACATTATACCTCAACAGCACTTCCAACATCTGCCACAGGGGGCAGTAATTTTAGCTAAGGCACTTTCGACCTTCTGTCCCCGAATTAAAAGCACGATCAGTCTGAAAAACATACGGGTTTGAGGTGACACGAGGGCGAGTAATCACAACATCATTGGGTGAACTATTCATTTAAGGGAATTTGGCATCTCACATCCCGAGAAAGAGAGACACAGATACACAATAAAGACAGACACAGGTGTCTTGACAGCTAGCATCCGATGATATCTGTCATGCATTACACGCATTCACAGGCTGATGGAACCAGCGCAGGACGAGCTGCACATTCCTACATGTAGTTTTAATCATCAGATAAATGAATCTTGCTTTTAGGGTAGTTTTACTGGAAAATAAGACAATTGCACTCGATAAGAACATGATATTCTCCAATGAAAAGAGGAACTTGAAACTAGCACAGCTCTGTATAAAATCACTGGGACACGGGTCAAATAAACAGTTTAGCAGTCATTATGAGTGCTTATTACACAGCTCTCTGGAATACTCAATTATGGGTTTCTGTCAATTGCCATATTTCTAAATAATGACCACGGTCATCTGGGTACTGTGAGTCATCTTTCCTGCTTCCCTACTCTGTGATCCTGCAAGCAGAATAACTATAACCCAAATCACTATTCCATGTGCATTTCTCTATTTATTTGGCACGTAGTCTCGCATTAAGGGGGTCAGTGAGCAGTCAGACTGTTATTTTTGGTAAACAAACACCATCAGAACACCAACACAAACTGGAAATCAGCCGTTACTGGAGACTCCGCTGTGTCTTTAAAATGAATCAAATTATATTTATTTATTTATTTATTTACTCCTCAATTTGGAACGCCCAATTCCTAATGCGCTCTAAGTCCTTGTGGTAGCGTAGTCACTTGCATCTGAGACCGTCAATCAGTGCATCTTATCATGTGACTCGTTGTGCGCGTTACCGTGGAGACGTAGCGTGTGTGGAGGCTTCATGCTACTCTCCGCGACATCCACGCACAAATAACCCCACGCCCCACCTAGAGCGAGAACCACATTATAGCGACCACAAGCAGGTTACCCCATGTGACTCTACCCTCCCTAGCAACCGGTCCAGTTTGGTTGCTAAGGAGACCTGACTGGAGTCAGTCACCACACGCCCCATTGAGAGCGAGAACCACTAGTCACCACCACGAGGAGGTTACCCCATGTGACTCTACCCTCCCTAGCAACCTGGCCAATTTGGTTGCTAAGGAGACCTGACTGGAGTCACTCACCACACGCCCCATTGAGAGCGAGAACCACTAATCACCACCACAAGGAGGTTACCCCATGTGACTCTAACCTCCCTAGCAACCGGTCCAATTAGGTTGCTAAGGAGACCTGACTGGAGTCACTCACCACACGCCCCATTGAGAGCGAGAACCACTAGTCACCACCACGAGGAGGTTACCCCATGTGACTCTACCCTCCCTAGCAACCTGGCCAATTTGGTTGCTAAGGAGACCTGACTGGAGTCACTTACCACATGCCCCATTGAGAGCGAGAACCACTAATCACCACCACAAGGTGGTTACCCCATGTGACTCTACCCTCCCTAGCAACCGGGCCAATTTGGTTGCTAAGGAGACCTGGCTGGTGTCACTCAGCACCTTATTATTAGGACACGTAATTAGTAATTTAATACTAAGATCAAAAAGCTGCGAAGTTTTGTGGGGTTTATGATTAAAAGAAGACATTTGTGTCAAATGTTTTCTTACCCCCTTGGCAGTTCCTTCATGTTATAAGCATTAACGCCACCAAATTTAGAAAATATCTATTTCATTTTGCTTCTCATGTAAATGTATCGTGCTTTAAGAACGTTTAGATATAGTCGTATCCTTCACATTCCTCATTTTCATTTCTACTCCAGCGGTTCATAATTGCATGATTACAGAGCGCCTACTGTCATTCCAGATCAAACACATTGGCAGTAACACAATGCCGTTGGAAGCGGTCCAGCGCTGTGCCCGTGGCAGAATAGATTCTCCCATCTTCTGCGAGTCCACAGAGAGAAGAGTGTTTGTGTTTTGGTTCAAAGCTTGAGGCTTGCTGTTTTGATTTGGGATTGTATTTGTTTCTGCCTGATCGTGTGCGCATCTGCGTGTTTCAGGCACTTTAAACTGCTCGGAGGCCAGAGACAACCGCCAGAGACTTGTGTGGGGAGGACCAGCCACATTCTGATATTGACCAACAAGCAAATGAGCCATTTCAGGCAGTTCGGCAAGCGGAGAAGAGAGTTTCAAACCCCTCCGACAAACCGAGGCCACTTCCGTAATCATCGTAATGTAATTAGCGATCGATTTTGCAACATGAAATTGGCGGCAATACAAGTTAAGCTCAATCCACAGCATTTGTGGCATAATGTTTATTACCTCAAAAATGCATTTCAAATCGTCCCTCCTTTTCTTAAAAAATAAAAATAAAAATCTGGGTTACAGTGGGACACTTACAATGGGAGTCAATGGGGCCAATGTTTGGAGGGTTTAAAGGCAGAAATGGGATTCTAATCATTTTTGAATTAGCCACGCCCTCCAAAGATAGCCACACCCTCCTAAGACAGCCACGCCCTCCAAAGATAGCCACACCCTCCTAAGACAGCCACACCCTCCAAAGATAGCCACACCCTCCAAAGACAGCCACGCCCTCCAAAGATAGCCACACCCTCAAAAAACAGCCACACCCTCCTAAGACAGTCACGCCCTCCAAGGACAGCCACACCCTCCTAAGACAGCCACGCCCTCCAAAGATAGCCACACCCTCCTAAGACAGCCACACCCTCCAAAGATAGCCACACCCTCCAAACTCTGGAATAGCCTTCCTGATATTGTTCGAGGCTCAGACTCGCTGTCCCAGTTTAAAACTAGATTAAAGACGCATCTCTTTAACCAAGCATTCACATAATGCTTACTATTTATACTACTGCTGAATCAGTTATAATGCATTAATATTATGAACATCAGCTATGCTAATTATTTCCCATCTGCTTTTCTGCTGTTATCTCGGGACGCCAGTCCCGAGGTAAATAGCGTTCGTCAGCTCCAGTTTGTATCCAGCCTCTCACGGAGACTTCAGATGCCCCATCACCATGGACTACGATCTTGAAATGGGATACATAGACTAACTATTGCCAACAAAAGCCTTCATCAGCCAAACAAGGACAATTGCATCTAAGTGAACTTCTGGAATTTAATCAAGGATGGACTTCAAAGACACTGGTCACTAATCTTGCAGTTCAAACACAATCACTGTCTAAATACTGACCCTTAGCACTTAATAAGTTTAATAATTTTTTAAATCATGTTTTTTAACTATTATTCATGATGTTAGCCAGAGGGGAACTGGCCCCCACAGTGAGTCTGGTTTCTCCCAAGGTTATTTTTCTCCATTAACCATCATCTTTTGGAGTTTTGTGTTCCTTGCCACAGTCGCCTTTGGCTTGCTCACTGGGGTTATTAATACAATTATTATTTAATTATTTTTAAACACTATAAAGAATCATATCTTATCTAATTCCACAACAGGGCTCCAAACAAAAAATCAATTAAGGAGCCACTGGCTCCTATAGGGGGAAAAACAGGCGCCAAATATTTTCATTTTTAACTCCTTCCATTCCTTTTCGTCCCGCAGCTCGCATGCAAGAAAAACTGCACGTGCTAACAGTGTAGTCTGTGGAGCATTCTTCGCAATTATGTGATCACGTGCATTTTTTATGCTCGTTACTGTCACCGTGTTTTCTCACAGTCTCTTTTTTGAAATGGTTAGTTCCTGCAATGAACTCCGTTTTCCCCGCTATTTCTTTGATATAAACTTTTGTAATGTATTTCGGGAAATGTAATGTAAATTTTAAAATCAAAGGGAGTAAACTTTTACTGTCGCCAATGGCGACCTTGACAGAAATTACACTCACAAATAAATTTATTTGGTCACAAATGCGACCATTTTTAGTCGCAGTTTGGAGCCC
>JAVLUX010000015.1:43900000-43935000 GCA_032164185.1 Moxostoma hubbsi
AATAATATATATATATATATATATATATATATAAATAAATAATATATACATTTATAAATAATATATATAAATAAATAATAAATACATTTATAAATAATATATATATATAAATAATATATACATTTATAAATAATATATATAAATAAATAATAAATACATTTATAAATAATGTATATATATATAAATAATATATACATGTATAAATAATATAAATAATATATATATATATATATATATATATATATATATATATATATATATATATATATATATATATATATATATATAAATAAATAATATATACATGTATAAATAATATATATATATATATAAATAAATAATATATACATTTATAAATAATATATATAAATAAATAATACATACATTTATAAATAATATATATAGATATATAAATAATATATACATGTATAAATAATATATAAATTTATAAATAATATATATAAATAAATAATAAATACATTTATAAATAATATATATATATATATATATATATATATATATATATATATATAAATAATATATCCATGTATAAATAATATAAATAATATATATATACACACATTTATAAATAATATATATAAATAAATAATAAATACATTTATAAATAATATAATATATATATATATATATATATATATAAATAATATATACATGTATAAATAATATATATATATATATATATATATATATATATATATATATAAATAATATATAAATTTATAAATAATATATATAAATAAATAATAAATACATTTAAAAATAATATATATATATATATATATATATATATATATATATATATATATATATATATATATATAATATATACATGTATAAATAATATATATATATATATATATATATATATATATAAATATATATATATATATATATATATATATACATACATTTATAAATAATATATATATATATAAATATATATATATATATATATATATATATATATATATATATATATATATATATATATAAATAATATATACATTTATAAATAATATAAATAATATATATAAATAAAAATAATATATACATTTATAAATACACATTGATTACATTGTTACATTTCCCTGAAAACAAAATAAAATATCTTATGTCATTTTTCTTAGTAAATATATCTTGTTTTAGATATTGTTTCACGAAAATAAGACAAAAATACTCAAAATTTTATGATATTTGCAAATTGTACAATAGTATGACAAGATCTCATGAGTATTTGTGTTCCTACGTAAAGTATGTTTCCATCAGACATACGTTTGCTTAGACGCTGAGACGTACAAATCTGACACATCAGCAGCATCTAAAACAGATGATTTTTTCACATTAGAACAACTTTAGAAACATCTACAAAGGGTTGTATTTCTTTATTGTAATTTTATTGTATTTCCAATTAATGAGATTGATTAAATGTTCAATGCCATAATATTTAACGCATTTGATGCATTTGCCTAGTTAGGTGCTATAATGGATTCCTTAACTTTAACCACGACTAAACTTTTTTTTCCTCCCCACTTTGGAACGCCCAATTCCCAATGCGCTCCATGTCCTCGTGGTGGCGTAGTGACTCGCCTCAATTTGGGTGGTGGAGCATGAATCTCAGTTGCCTCCACGTCTGAGACCGTCAATCCGCGCATCTCATCACGTGACTTGTTTAGTGCGTTACCATGGAGACCTAGCACGTGTGGAGGCGTCACGCTATTCTCCGCGGCATCCACGCACAACTCAGCACATGCCCCTCTGAGAGCGAGAACCACATTATAGTGACCACGAGGAGGTTACCCCATGTGAATCTACCCTCCCTAGCAACTGGGCCCATTTGGTTGCTAAGGAGACCTGACTGGAGTCAATCAGCACGTCCTGGATTCGATCTCGCGACTCCAGGTCTTGTAGTTAGCGTCAATACTTGCTGAGATATCCAGGCCCCAAGACTAAACTTTAAAATATTAAAATATTCTGCAATTGTTTAATAATTACCTATTTACTTAATTTTTATTTTTGTTTACTTAAAGGTGCTGTAAGTGATTTTTTTCTTGGTATTTTCCGACTCCCTTAAAGATATTAATGAAAGACGTGTCCTCAGATATCCCAGCGGTCTCTGTGACAGCTGTAGACTTTGTAAACGGCAAAAATGTGTCCGCGGACTGTGGACCTGTCAATCATTTTGCTCGTTCTCATAGTGTTGCATTTGAAGCAGATGATTGAGGCTGTGATTTATCATGTTTGCCACTTGAGGGCGCTATTGTGCCACTGTTGAATTTGACAGTCACAGGAACAAACAATGCTGCTCTTTTGCTCAGTTTTGCTCTCATATTTATATTGGAGGGCGGAGTTTTGAAATGAGGGGGCGTGGCTAACTCAATGGCTCAGTCATGTGAAAGCTTCACAATGCTAAAAATCACTTACAGCACCTTTAAATTCCACTCTCTACCTTACACAAACCACTGCAAGCGGTCTAAGACCACTTAGGAATAAGCACATTGTCGTTTGGACTCGCTTTGAATTTTGTGCATTTTCTGATTGCATTTCGGTTCATTCATCTGCCTGGTAGGTTTTTTGATATAGTTAAGAAAAGGTTAGGGTTAGAGGAGGGATTAGAGGCTAAAATATATGGTGTTATTGGTGGCAGTGGCTCAGTTGGTAGAGCGGGTCGGCCACCAATCGTAGGGTTGGTGGTTTGAATCCCGGCTCATACGACTCCACGTGCCGACGTGTCCTTGGGCAAGACACTGAACCCCAAGTTGCTCCCGATGGCATAGACTTCTAAAGATCAGCCAGTATTTCTTGAGGAATTTCGTTTGTTGTGTAACAGACCTATTCACATCCTACTCATCAAGAGTTTGCGTGTATGCGTTGACATGTGAAAACAGCTCAAGATTTGAATGCAATGAAAATGAGTTGAGTAATATAAGCTAAAAATAGAGCAGGAAGAACATGCTTGTGCAGTCCAAGTATCAAATCAATTGGAAATACCCATGATGGAAAAAGCAAACTCAGCGAGGTAATATTATACAATATCTTGGGAAATACGAACCTCTCAAAGGTGCATTCACCAAAGGCCAAAACCACCTCAAACCGCTTTTAAAAATGTCTGAGACCACACGCACGAAGACGACAAGACTCCTTGGCAACTTAATATATTCTGTGGTTTCGCAACAGCAAAATGGACAGATTGAAACTTTACACATGAGTGAGCTCTTACACAAAAGCCACACTAAAGTAAAACCTTGTATTATTCTGCAACAGTTTGGCCTTCAGAAAGTTACCATGGCTGCTGAATAAAAAGTAGAGTGACAGAAAAGCATTTAGACGGTTTTTACTGCCAGTGAGAATGATTCGGTGGTTATGAGAAGTGCTTTATAGAGGCCGATCTAGACTGGCATATTCCTACTCGCTCCAAATCGGCACACACTCAAATGAACTGCTCTTAAACTCTTCTGCATGAGAGAAAAATATCCCTTCAATTCTCAGAAATATAATGTACTTCAATCAGACAATCAGTCATAATCCTTGGCATGACTCTACTTATTGAATATATTGAATGTGGCATTGTTTGGCTAGTATTGATGGTGATTATTTACCTTTGACCCCAATAAAAAGTACAGTGGTGGGACCATGGTGTGGTTATGAAACCTGATGGTAAAACCGTGGCACTTTGATATATACACTTTGGCCCCAAATGGACAATTGGACAATTTTGGACACTTAATTGTCCTTAATTGTCCAGACTTACTGTATACACATATGAATGTCCAAATACTTTGACCCACTGTATGGTACTGATAAACATATCTCAAATGTGGATATCAATATTCCTGTACTGCTTCCAAACCTGAGAAATCATGCGAAATCATGAGACCTCAAGGAAGTTTTAGGATCTGAAACAAGAATGGTCTAAAAACATCTGGCATTTTATTAAACCTCAGCCGAGCAATCACTCTTCACGTGAAAGATATCAATCTATTACACGCATATCTAAAGGATTTATCAAGCGATCAACGATTCCATTTCACCTGCATGCATGTCTGCATACTTCACGTGCATGTCCGCATACTTCACGTGCATGTCCGCATACTTCACGTGCATGTCTGCATACTTCACGTGCATGTCTGCATACTTCACGTGCATACTTCAAGTGCATGTCTGCATACTTCACGTGCATGTCTGCATACTTCACGTGCATACTTCAGGTGCATGTCTGCATACTTCACGTGCATACTTCAGGTGCATGTCTGCATACTTCACGTGCATACTTCAGGTGCATGTCCGCATACTTCACGTGCATGTCCGCACACTTCACGTGCATGTCTGCACACTTCACGTGCATGTCTGCATACTTCACGTGCATGTCTATACATTTCACGTGCATGTCCGCATACTTCACGTGCATGTCTGTACACTTCACGTGCATGTCTGCATACTTCACGTGCATACTTCAGGTGCATGTCTGCATACTTCACGTGCATGTCCGTACACTTCACGTGCATTTCTGCACACTTCACGTGCATGTCCGCATACTTCACGTGCATGTCTGTACACTTCACGTGCATGTCTGCATACTTCACGTGCATGTCTGCATACTTCAGGTGCATGTCTGTATACTTCACGTGCATGTCCGCATACTTCACGTGCATGTCCGCATACTTCACGTGCATGTCCGCATACTTCACGTGCATGTCCGTACACTTCACGTGCATGTCTGAATACTTCACGTGCATGTCTGCATACTTCACGTGCATGTCCGCATACTTCACGTGCATGTCCGCATACTTCACGTGCATGTCTGCACACTTCACGTGTATGTCTGCATACTTCACGTGCATGTCTGTACACTTCACGTGCATCTCTGCATACTTCACGTGCATGTCTGTACACTTCAGGTGCATGTCTGCACACTTCAGGTGCATCTCTGCATACTTCACGTGCATCTCTGCATACTTCACGTGCATGTCCGCATACTTCACGTGCATGTCTGCATACTTCACGTGCATGTCTGTACACTTCACGTGCATGTCTGTATACTTCAGGTGCATGTCTGCATACTTCACGTGCATGTCTGCATACTTCACGTGCATCTCTGCATACTTCACGTGCATGTCCGCATACTTCACGTGCATGTCCGCATACTTCACGTGCATGTCCGTACACTTCACGTGCATGTCTGAATACTTCATGTGCATGTCTTTACACTTCACGTGCATGTCTGCATACTTCACATGCATGTCTGCATACTTCACGTGCATGTCCGCACACTTTACGTGCATGTCTGCATACTTCACGTGCATGTCTGTACACTTCACGTGCATCTCTGCATACTTCACGTGCATGTCTGTACACTTCAGGTGCATGTCTGTACACTTCAGGTGCATGTCCGCATACTTCACGTGCATGTCTGTACACTTCACGTGCATGTCTGCATACTTCACGTGCATGTCTGCATACTTCACGTGCATGTCTGTACACTTCACGTGCATCTCTGCATACTTCACGTGCATGTCTGTACACTTCACGTGCATCTCTGCATACTTCACGTGCATCTCTGCATACTTCACGTGCATGTCTGCATACTTCACATGCATGTCTGCATACTTCACGTGCATGTCTGTACACTTCACGTGCATCTCTGCATACTTCACGTGCATGTCTGTACACTTCAGGTGCATGTCTGCATACTTCACGTGCATCTCTGCATACTTCACGTGCATGTCTGTACACTTCAGGTGCATGTCTGCATACTTCACGTGCATCTCTGCATACTTCACGTGCATGTCTGTACACTTCAGGTGCATGTCTGCATACTTCACGTGCATCTCTGCATACTTCACGTGCATCTCTGCATACTTCATGTGCATGCATGCAAGTTTTAGGCATCCTCCAATTACATTTCTCAAAGAGCTCAAATCTCCACACATCAAACCACACTTGTTATCTCATCTCCAAAAATGTTCCACACACCCAGAAATTGCTCTATGTAAACATCCATAATTGCACAGCAGGAGTAAGTACACTTTCCCTCTTTGGACGCGTCACTTTCTGTTGGAATAAAACACCCCTGGAGTCACGACGACATGCGGTTATGGCACAGCTTGATACTTGATTCTCTGTTAGTATGATTGTACTGTTGGCTTCTAGTAAGAAAGAGACACAAGGGATTGTGCTTCAAACATGGTTCATGGTTTAAAAAAGTGTGCAATGATGGAATCACGGTTCTTGGCTTTGAAGTCCCTGGAAATTCATGTTATTGCAGCATTTTTATGAAGAATCAAGCTAAAACATTGTATAACCAGACAGCTTGTAATGCATGAGAAAAGTACAAATTAACTCAGCAACCCACGAGAGACTTAAAAGGAATAATCTAGTTCACCCAAAAGCTCATACAATCCTAAAAATGTGCAATATAGGACATAAGTCATATAGACTATTGCAATGCTTAAGGTGCTTTTTGAAGCTTGATGGTAAAAATCACGATCCCGTTTTCTTTTTTGGGGGATTTTATCCCCTTTTTCTCCCCATTTGGATAGCCCAATTCCCAATGCACTCTAAGTCCTCATGGTGGCGTAGTGACTCGCCTCAATCCGGTTGGCGGAGGACGAATCCCAGCTACCTGAGACCGTCAACACGTGCATGTGGCTTGTTGAGCGTGTCACCATGGAGACGTAGCACATGTGGAGGCTTCACGCTATTCTCCCTCACCACGCGCCCCACCGAGAGCGAGAACCACATTATAGTGACCACGAGGAGGTTACCCCATGTGACTCTACCCTCCCTAGCAACCGGCCCAATTTGGTTGCTTAGGAGACCTGACTGGAGTCACTCAGCACGCCCTGGATTCAAACTAGCGAACTCCAAGGGTGGTAGCCAGTGTTTTAACCACTGAGCTACCCAGGCCCCCACGATCCCATTTTCTTGAATGCCAAACAATGGTTCGGAGATACATTATATATCTGTACTTAGCCGTTATCGATCAATTGCTCCATTAATAATTCATTAACCAGCTCTGTTCCATTGTAGCCAGCAGTTTCACGTATACTTTTAGATACTGTGGGAATTAAAGCTTGTAATCAGGCATGCAACGTGCAATTCTCAAAACACCTTTGTATTTTATTTATTATTTGTTCAGATGGAAACTTCAAAGACATTTGACATGTGGAGGGAGACTCCAAGAGAATCAGTGCAGAAAACATAAATTGGTCTCATTGAGGTTTCGGTCTATAAGGGCATTAATGTTTAATGTGGCGACCGTGCTCCACTCGCAAGCACTGGCCTGATTCCTGATCTGCATCTAAAGTGGCACATTCCAACACTTTCAGCTAACAGAAAACAGAACAACCAAACTGGATTGATTGGTCTGAACACAAGTTTGATTACAGCACAGAGTCATGTGACAAAACAACATGGCGCCGATCTCAGTGAAGTTTGTCTTTTTTACATTATCACATTGAGTATCAATGGGTCCATTCAAGAGATGGAAAATGTGTCTTTCAGAGGCTTTATATGAGTTATAATGAAAATAAGATGCATTTCAAACTGTTCTGAGATCAGTGCAGACAGACAGCACACTGGAGGTTAAGTCATGCACTAAATAGGGAGCAAGGGAGCATCCTATAGCTCTCCTATAACTGTTCTGAGACCAGTGCAGACAGACAGCACACTGGAGGTTAAGTCATGCACTAAATAGGGAGCAAGGGAGCATCCTATAGTTCTCCTATAACTGTTCTGAGACCAGTGCAGACAGACAGCACACTGGAGGTTAAGTCATGCACTAAATAGGGAGCAAGGGAGCATCCTATAGCTCTCCTATAACTGTTCTGAGACCAGTGCAGACAGACAGCACACTGGAGGTTAAGTCATGCACTAAATAGGGAGCAAGGGAGCATCCTATAGCGAGTGCAATACCGCCCCCGCTGCCCTGATTCTCCGGCCAACGTCCCGCTCCATTGTCCCCTCACTCGTGAACAAGACCCCGAGGTGCTCCTTGAACTCCTTCACTTGGGGCAATACCTCCTTCCCTACCCGGAGTACGCACTCCATCGGTTTCCCGCTGCTCAACACTCCTGGACACATAATACATTATAATAGAAAATAATAGAATAGAATATTTTCTGATACATTCTGATGTTATTTTCATATATCAAAGAGACGTTGCAACAAATCTAGAACGTGATTCAATACTTCCACACGGAAATTTAATGCGACGCAGCTGGCGGTCAAACACATATTGAGCTACACATAACACATAAGATACAGATAAGCTACACTTATGTATATTCTCAGGCACTTATCGAGTCTAAATAGACGCACAACTTACATCATTTCAGAAGTACTGTACACCCAAATGACAACAGTCGAATTATACTGTTCATGCGTTAAACTTGCTATAGTTTACTTCCACGTTGCTTCTTCATCAAACAGCAATGACAGATCACTGAAAACAGCGGGAACCCATCCCTGATAGCACACATATATCACTCATTTGATGTGTGTTTACATCTGTTGCCACATTCAGCATTAATTACATCTGTTTTGACAGACCAGCACTGTAGCCAGGTAACTCCGCCCCTTCCGCAAGGTAGGGTAAGCTGCGACCGTCGAGTGCATGAAGTGTCCAACACGCCACACTCTGTTGATTTGGTTGAAGACTACCCGTCGTACACTTGTTTTTGTTGCGTGTTCTATATGTTTACAGCAAACTTGATTGTAAGTCTGTCTCTGATTAAGTTGAGTTGATGAGAAGGCCACATTGAATCTGTGCCCACAGAATACAGATGAGTACTGTGCAGGATTGTGGAGAAATTAAATGCCATTGACAAATTAAACACATCCTCCACCCCTTACATGCATTTTACAATGTTTATGCAGTGGCGGTTCTAGACCACAGTAACTGGGGGGCCAGACAAGGTCCCTGGAGGTCGCTTTCCCTTAATTTGTTTTGTGTGGGGGGGGGTGGTATCACTGTCCTTTAAGTTGTTTTGTGTGGGGGGGGGGGGGGGGGTGGTATCACTGTCCTTTAAGTTGTTTTGTGTGGGGGGGGGGGGTGGTATCACTGTCCTTTAATTTGTTTTGTGTGGGGGGGGGGGGGGTGGTATCACTGTCCTTTAAGTTGTTTTGTGTGGGGGGGGGGGGTGGTATCACTGTCCTTTAAGTTGTTTTGTGTGGGGGGGGGGGGTGGTATCACTGTCCTTTAAGTTGTTTTGTGTGGGGAGGGGGGGGTGGTATCACTGTCCTTTAAGTTGTTTTGTGTGGGGGGGGGGGGTGGTATCACTGTCCTTTAAGTTGTTTTGTGTGGGGGGGGGGGGGGTGGTATCACTGTCCTTTAAGTTGTTTTGTGTGGGGGGGGGGGGTGGTATCACTGTCCTTTAATTTGTTTTGTGTGGGGGGGGGGGTGGTATCACTGTCCTTTAATTTGTTTTGTGTGGGGAGGGGGTGGTATCACTGTCCTTTAAGTTGTTTTGTGTGGGGGGGGGGGTGGTATCACTGTCCTTTAAGTTGTTTTGTGTGGGGGGGGGGTGGTATCACTGTCCTTTAATTTGTTTTGTGTGGGGGGGGGTGGTATCACTGTCCTTTAATTTGTTTTGTGTGGGGAGGGGGTGGTATCACTGTCCTTTAATTTGTTTTGTGTGGGGGGGGGGTGGTATCACTGTCCTTTAAGTTGTTTTGTGTGGGGAGGGGGTGGTATCACTGTCCTTTAATTTGTTTTGTGTGGGGGGGGGGGTGGTATCACTGTCCTTTAATTTGTTTTGTGTGGGGAGGGGGTGGTATCACTGTCCTTTAATTTGTTTTGTGTGGGGGGGGGGTGGTATCACTGTCCTTTAAGTTGTTTTGTGTGGGGGGGGGGGTGGTATCACTGTCCTTTAAGTTGTTTTGTGTGGGGAGGGGGTGGTATCACTGTCCTTTAATTTGTTTTGTGTGGGGGGGGGGTGGTATCACTGTCCTTTAATTTGTTTTGTGTGGGGAGGGGGTGGTATCACTGTCCTTTAATTTGTTTTGTGTGTGGGGGGGTGGTATCACTGTCCTTTAATTTGTTTTGTGTGTGGGGGGGTGGTATCACTGTCCTTTAATTTGTTTTGTGTGTGGGGGGGTGGTATCACTGTCCTTTAATTTGTTTTGTGTGTGGGGGGGTGGTATCACTGTCCTTTAATTTGTTTTGTGTGTGGGGGGGTGGTATCACTGTCCTTTAAGTTGTTTTGTGTGGGGGGGGGGTGGTATCACTGTCCTTTAATTTGTTTTGTGTGTGGGGGGGTGGTATCACTGTCCTTTAAGTTGTTTTGTGTGGGGGGGTGGTATCACTGTCCTTTAATTTGTTTTGTGTGGGGGGGGGGGTGGTATCACTGTCCTTTAATTTGTTTTGTGTGGGGAGGGGGTGGTATCACTGTCCTTTAAGTTGTTTTGTGTGGGGAGGGGGTGGTATCACTGTCCTTTAAGTTGTTTTGTGTGGGGGGGGTGGTATCACTGTCCTTTAAGTTGTTTTGTGTGGGGGGGGGGTGGTATCACTGTCCTTTAAGTTGTTTTGTGTGGGGGGGGGTGGTATCACTGTCCTTTAAGTTGTTTTGTGTGGGGGGGTGGTATCACTGTCCTTTAATTTGTTTTGTGTGGGGGGGGGGGGTGGTATCACTGTCCTTTAATTTGTTTTGTGTGGGGAGGGGGTGGTATCACTGTCCTTTAAGTTGTTTTGTGTGGGGGGGGGTGGTATCACTGTCCTTTAAGTTGTTTTGTGTGGGGGGGGTGGTATCACTGTCCTTTAATTTGTTTTGTGTGGGGGGGGTGGTATCACTGTCCTTTAAGTTGTTTTGTGTGGGGAGGGGGTGGTATCACTGTCCTTTAAGTTGTTTTGTGTGGGGGGGGGGTGGTATCACTGTCCTTTAAGTTGTTTTGTGTGGGGGGGGTGGTATCACTGTCCTTTAATTTGTTTTGTGTGGGGGGGGGTGGTATCACTGTCCTTTAAGTTGTTTTGTGTGGGGGGGGGGGGGGTGGTATCACTGTCCTTTAATTTGTTTTGTGTGGGGGGGGGGGGGGTGGTATCACTGTCCTTTAATTTGTTTTGTGTGGGGGGGGGTGGTATCACTGTCCTTTAAGTTGTTTTGTGTGGGGGGGGGGGGTGGTATCACTGTCCTTTAAGTTGTTTTGTGTGGGGAGGGGGTGGTATCACTGTCCTTTAAGTTGTTTTGTGTGGGGGGGGGGGTGGTATCACTGTCCTTTAAGTTGTTTTGTGTGGGGGGGGGGGGGGTGGTATCACTGTCCTTTAATTTGTTTTGTGTGGGGGGGGGGGTGGTATCACTGTCCTTTAATTTGTTTTGTGTGGGGAGGGGGTGGTATCACTGTCCTTTAAGTTGTTTTGTGTGGGGGGGGGGGTGGTATCACTGTCCTTTAATTTGTTTTGTGTGGGGGGGGGTGGTATCACTGTCCTTTAAGTTGTTTTGTGTGGGGAGGGGGTGGTATCACTGTCCTTTAATTTGTTTTGTGTGGGGGGGGGGTGGTATCACTGTCCTTTAAGTTGTTTTGTGTGGGGAGGGGGTGGTATCACTGTCCTTTAATTTGTTTTGTGTGTGGGGGGGGGTGGTATCACTGTCCTTTAATTTGTTTTGTGTGGGGAGGGGGTGGTATCACTGTCCTTTAAGTTGTTTTGTGTGGGGGGGGGGTGGTATCACTGTCCTTTAATTTGTTTTGTGTGTGGGGGGGTGGTATCACTGTCCTTTAAGTTGTTTTGTGTGGGGGGGTGGTATCACTGTCCTTTAATTTGTTTTGTGTGGGGGGGGGGTGGTATCACTGTCCTTTAATTTGTTTTGTGTGGGGAGGGGGTGGTATCACTGTCCTTTAAGTTGTTTTGTGTGGGGGGGTGGTATCACTGTCCTTTAAGTTGTTTTGTGTGGGGAGGGGGTGGTATCACTGTCCTTTAAGTTGTTTTGTGTGGGGGGGGGGTGGTATCACTGTCCTTTAAGTTGTTTTGTGTGGGGGGGGGTGGTATCACTGTCCTTTAAGTTGTTTTGTGTGGGGGGGGGGTGGTATCACTGTCCTTTAATTTGTTTTGTGTGGGGGGGGGTGGTATCACTGTCCTTTAAGTTGTTTTGTGTGGGGGGGGTGGTATCACTGTCCTTTAAGTTGTTTTGTGTGGGGAGGGGGTGGTATCACTGTCCTTTAAGTTGTTTTGTGTGGGGGGGGTGGTATCACTGTCCTTTAAGTTGTTTTGTGTGGGGGGGGGGGTGGTATCACTGTCCTTTAAGTTGTTTTGTGTGGGGAGGGGGTGGTATCACTGTCCTTTAAGTTGTTTTGTGTGGGGGGGGTGGTATCACTGTCCTTTAAGTTGTTTTGTGTGGGGGGGGTGGTATCACTGTCCTTTAAGTTGTTTTGTGTGGGGGGGGGGTGGTATCACTGTCCTTTAAGTTGTTTTGTGTGGGGGGGGGGTGGTATCACTGTCCTTTAAGTTGTTTTGTGTGGGGGGGGTGGTATCACTGTCCTTTAATTTGTTTTGTGTGGGGGGGGGGGGTGGTATCACTGTCCTTTAATTTGTTTTGTGTGGGGAGGGGGTGGTATCACTGTCCTTTAAGTTGTTTTGTGTGGGGGGGGGTGGTATCACTGTCCTTTAAGTTGTTTTGTGTGGGGGGGGTGGTATCACTGTCCTTTAATTTGTTTTGTGTGGGGGGGGGTGGTATCACTGTCCTTTAATTTGTTTTGTGTGGGGGGGGGGTGGTATCACTGTCCTTTAAGTTGTTTTGTGTGGGGGGGGTGGTATCACTGTCCTTTAATTTGTTTTGTGTGGGGAGGGGGTGGTATCACTGTCCTTTAAGTTGTTTTGTGTGGGGGGGGGTGGTATCACTGTCCTTTAAGTTGTTTTGTGTGGGGGGGGGGTGGTATCACTGTCCTTTAATTTGTTTTGTGTGGGGGGGGGTGGTATCACTGTCCTTTAAGTTGTTTTGTGTGGGGAGGGGGTGGTATCACTGTCCTTTAATTTGTTTTGTGTGGGGGGGGGTGGTATCACTGTCCTTTAAGTTGTTTTGTGTGGGGGGGGTGGTATCACTGTCCTTTAAGTTGTTTTGTGTGGGGGGGGGTGGTATCACTGTCCTTTAAGTTGTTTTGTGTGGGGGGGGGGGGGTGGTATCACTGTCCTTTAAGTTGTTTTGTGTGGGGGGGGGTGGTATCACTGTCCTTTAATTTGTTTTGTGTGGGGGGGGGTGGTATCACTGTCCTTTAATTTGTTTTGTGTGGGGGGGGGGTGGTATCACTGTCCTTTAATTTGTTTTGTGTGTGGGGGGGGGTGGTATCACTGTCCTTTAATTTGTTTTGTGTGGGGGGGGGGGTGGTATCACTGTCCTTTAATTTGTTTTGTGTGGGGGGGGGGGTGGTATCACTGTCCTTTAATTTGTTTTGTGTGGGGGGGGGGGTGGTATCACTGTCCTTTAATTTGTTTTGTGTGGGGGGGGGGGGTGGTATCACTGTCCTTTAATTTGTTTTGTGTGGGGGGGGGTGGTATCACTGTCCTTTAATTTGTTTTGTGTGGGGGGGGGGTGGTATCACTGTCCTTTAATTTGTTTTGTGTGGGGGGGGGGTGGTATCACTGTCCTTTAAGTTGTTTTGTGTGGGGGGGGGTGGTATCACTGTCCTTTAATTTGTTTTGTGTGGGGGGGGGTGGTATCACTGTCCTTTAATTTGTTTTGTGTGGGGGGGGGTGGTATCACTGTCCTTTAATTTGTTTTGTGTGGGGGGGGGTGGTATCACTGTCCTTTAATTTGTTTTGTGTGGGGGGGGGTGGTATCACTGTCCTTTAAGTTGTTTTGTGTGGGGGGGGGTGGTATCACTGTCCTTTAATTTGTTTTGTGTGGGGGGGGGGTGGTATCACTGTCCTTTAATTTGTTTTGTGTGGGGGGGGGTGGTATCACTGTCCTTTAATTTGTTTTGTGTGGGGGGGGGGGTGGTATCACTGTCCTTTAATTTGTTTTGTGTGGGGGGGGGGTGGTATCACTGTCCTTTAAGTTGTTTTGTGTGGGGGGGGGTGGTATCACTGTCCTTTAATTTGTTTTGTGTGGGGGGGGGTGGTATCACTGTCCTTTAAGTTGTTTTGTGTGGGGGGGGGTGGTATCACTGTCCTTTAATTTGTTTTGTGTGGGGGGGGGGGTGGTATCACTGTCCTTTAATTTGTTTTGTGTGGGGGGGGGTGGTATCACTGTCCTTTAATTTGTTTTGTGTGGGGGGGGGTGGTATCACTGTCCTTTAATTTGTTTTGTGTGGGGGGGGGGGGTGGTATCACTGTCCTTTAAGTTGTTTTGTGTGGTGGGGGGGTGGTATCACTGTCCTTTAATTTGTTTTGTGTGGGGGGGGGGGGGTGGTATCACTGTCCTTTAATTTGTTTTGTGTGGGGAGGGGGTGGTATCACTGTCCTTTAAGTTGTTTTGTGTGGGGGGGGGGTGGTATCACTGTCCTTTAATTTGTTTTGTGTGGGGGGGGGTGGTATCACTGTCCTTTAAGTTGTTTTGTGTGGGGGGGGGTGGTATCACTGTCCTTTAAGTTGTTTTGTGTGGGGGGGGGTGGTATCACTGTCCTTTAATTTGTTTTGTGTGGGGGGGTGGTATCACTGTCCTTTAAGTTGTTTTGTGTGGGGGGGGGTGGTATCACTGTCCTTTAAGTTGTTTTGTGTGGGGGGGGGGTGGTATCACTGTCCTTTAAGTTGTTTTGTGTGGGGGGGGGGTGGTATCACTGTCCTTTAAGTTGTTTTGTGTGGGGGGGGGTGGTATCACTGTCCTTTAAGTTGTTTTGTGTGGGGGGGGGTGGTATCACTGTCCTTTAAGTTGTTTTGTGTGGGGGGGGGTGGTATCACTGTCCTTTAATTTGTTTTGTGTGGGGGGGGGGGTGGTATCACTGTCCTTTAAGTTGTTTTGTGTGGGGGGGGGGTGGTATCACTGTCATTTAATTTGTTTTGTGTGGGGGGGGGTGGTATCACTGTCCTTTAAGTTGTTTTGTGTGGGGGGGGGGTGGTATCACTGTCCTTTAATTTGTTTTGTGTGGGGGGGGGGTGGTATCACTGTCCTTTAAGTTGTTTTGTGTGGGGGGGTGGTATCACTGTCCTTTAATTTGTTTTGTGTGGGGGGGGGGGTGGTATCACTGTCCTTTAATTTGTTTTGTGTGGGGGGGGGTGGTATCACTGTCCTTTAATTTGTTTTGTGTGGGGGGGGGGTGGTATCACTGTCCTTTAATTTGTTTTGTGTGGGGGGGGGTGGTATCACTGTCCTTTAATTTGTTTTGTGTGGGGGGGGGTGGTATCACTGTCCTTTAATTTGTTTTGTGTGGGGGGGGGGGTGGTATCACTGTCCTTTAAGTTGTTTTGTGTGGTGGGGGGGTGGTATCACTGTCCTTTAATTTGTTTTGTGTGGGGGGGGGTGGTATCACTGTCCTTTAAGTTGTTTTGTGTGGGGAGGGGGTGGTATCACTGTCCTTTAAGTTGTTTTGTGTGGGGGGGGGGGTGGTATCACTGTCCTTTAAGTTGTTTTGTGTGGGGGGGGGGGGTGGTATCACTGTCCTTTAAGTTGTTTTGTGTGGGGGGGGGGTGGTATCACTGTCCTTTAATTTGTTTTGTGTGGGGGGGGGTGGTATCACTGTCCTTTAAGTTGTTTTGTGTGGGGGGGGGGGGGGGGGTGGTATCACTGTCCTTTAAGTTGTTTTGTGTGGGGGGGGTGGTATCACTGTCCTTTAAGTTGTTTTGTGTGGGGAGGGGGTGGTATCACTGTCCTTTAAGTTGTTTTGTGTGGGGGGGGGGGAGGTGGTATCACTGTCCTTTAAGTTGTTTTGTGTGGGGGGGGGGGTGGTATCACTGTCCTTTAAGTTGTTTTGTGTGGGGGGGGGTGGTATCACTGTCCTTTAATTTGTTTTGTGTGGGGGGGGGTGGTATCACTGTCCTTTAAGTTGTTTTGTGTGGGGAGGGGGTGGTATCACTGTCCTTTAAGTTGTTTTGTGTGGGGGGGGGGGTGGTATCACTGTCCTTTAAGTTGTTTTGTGTGGGGGGGGGGGGTGGTATCACTGTCCTTTAATTTGTTTTGTGTGGGGGGGGTGGTATCACTGTCCTTTAAGTTGTTTTGTGTGGGGGGGGGGTGGTATCACTGTCCTTTAAGTTGTTTTGTGTGGGGGGGGGGGGGTGGTATCACTGTCCTTTAAGTTGTTTTGTGTGGGGGGGGGTGGTATCACTGTCCTTTAAGTTGTTTTGTGTGGGGGGGGGGTGGTATCACTGTCCTTTAAGTTGTTTTGTGTGGGGGGGGGTGGTATCACTGTCCTTTAAGTTGTTTTGTGTGGGGGGGGTGGTATCACTGTCCTTTAATTTGTTTTGTGTGGGGGGGGGTGGTATCACTGTCCTTTAAGTTGTTTTGTGTGGGGGGGGTGGTATCACTGTCCTTTAAGTTGTTTTGTGTGGGGGGGGGTGGTATCACTGTCCTTTAAGTTGTTTTGTGTGGGGGGGGTGGTATCACTGTCCTTTAATTTGTTTTGTGTGGGGGGGGGGGGTGGTATCACTGTCCTTTAAGTTGTTTTGTGTGGGGGGGGGGGTGGTATCACTGTCCTTTAAGTTGTTTTGTGTGGGGGGGGGGTGGTATCACTCTAAGTTGTTTTGTGTGGGGGGGGTGGTATCACTGTCCTTTAATTTGTTTTGTGTGGGGGGGGGTGGTATCACTGTCCTTTAAGTTGTTTTGTGTGGGGGGGGGGTGGTATCACTGTCCTTTAAGTTGTTTTGTGTGGGGGGGGGTGGTATCACTGTCCTTTAAGTTGTTTTGTGTGGGGGGGGTGGTATCACTGTCCTTTAATTTGTTTTGTGTGGGGGGGGGGTGGTATCACTGTCCTTTAAGTTGTTTTGTGTGGGGGGGGGTGGTATCACTGTCCTTTAAGTTGTTTTGTGTGGGGAGGGGGTGGTATCACTGTCCTTTAAGTTGTTTTGTGTGGGGGGGGGGTGGTATCACTGTCCTTTAAGTTGTTTTGTGTGGGGGGGGGGGTGGTATCACTGTCCTTTAAGTTGTTTTGTGTGGGGGGGGTGGTATCACTGTCCTTTAAGTTGTTTTGTGTGGGGAGGGGGTGGTATCACTGTCCTTTAAGTTGTTTTGTGTGGGGGGGGGGGTGGTATCACTGTCCTTTAAGTTGTTTTGTGTGGGGGGGGGGTGGTATCACTGTCCTTTAATTTGTTTTGTGTGGGGGGGGGTGGTATCACTGTCCTTTAAGTTGTTTTGTGTGGGGGGGGTGGTATCACTGTCCTTTAAGTTGTTTTGTGTGTGGGGGGGGGGTGGTAACACTGTCCTTTAATTTGTTTTGTGTGGGGGGGGGGGTGGTATCACTGTCCTTTAAGTTGTTTTGTGTGGGGGGGGGGGGGTGGTATCACTGTCCTTTAATTTGTTTTGTGTGGGGGGGGGGGGGTGGTATCACTGTCCTTTAAGTTGTTTTGTGTGGGGGGGGGTGGTATCACTGTCCTTTAAGTTGTTTTGTGTGGGGGGGGGGTGGTATCACTGTCCTTTAAGTTGTTTTGTGTGGGGGGGGTGGTATCACTGTCCTTTAAGTTGTTTTGTGTGGGGGGGGTGGTATCACTGTCCTTTAAGTTGTTTTGTGTGGGGGGGGGGTGGTATCACTGTCCTTTAAGTTGTTTTGTGTGGGGGGGGGTGGTATCACTGTCCTTTAAGTTGTTTTGTGTGGGGGGGGGGGGTGGTATCACTGTCCTTTAATTTGTTTTGTGTTTGGGGGGGTGGTGTAGGTCGCTGTCTTTTAAGTTGTTGAGTGGGGGGGGGGGTCGCTGTAATTTAAGTTGTTTTGTGTGGGGGGGGGTGGTATCACTGTCCTTTAATTTGTTTTGTGTGGGGGGGGGGGTGGTATCACTGTCCTTTAAGTTGTTTTGTGTGGGGGGGGGGTGGTATCACTGTCCTTTAAGTTGTTTTGTGTGGGGGGGGGTGGTGTAGGTCGCTGTCTTTTAAGTTGTTGAGTGGGGGGGGGGGGTCGCTGTAATTTAAGTTGTTTTGTGTTTGGGGGGGGGTGGTATCACTGTCCTTTAATTTGTTTTGTGTGGGGGGGGGTGGTATCACTGTCCTTTAAGTTGTTTTGTGTGGGGGGGGTGGTATCACTGTCCTTTAAGTTGTTTTGTGTGGGGGGGGGTGGTGTAGGTCGCTGTCTTTTAAGTTGTTGAGTGGGGGGGGGGGGGGTCGCTGTAATTTAAGTTGTTTTGTGTTTGGGGGGGGGTGGTATCACTGTCCTTTAATTTGTTTTGTGTTTGGGGGGGGTGGTGTAGGTCGCTTTCCTTTAAGTTGTTGAGTGTGGGGGGGTGGTATCACTGTCCTTTAAGGTCAGGGAAGGGGGGGGGGGGTGCTGGAGGTTGCTTTTCTTTAAGTTGCTTTGTGTTTGGGGGGGGGATGCTGTCATTTAAGGCGGGGGGGGGCACTGTCCTTTAAGTTGTTTAGTATGGGGGTGGTATCGCTGTCATTCAAGGTGGGGGGGGGGGTAACGCTGTCCTATAAGTTGTTAAGTGGGGAGGGGGAGAAAAAAAACAAATAATTTAGGGGGGGCGGGGGGTCTTGTTGACTTGTCTAGAACCGCCCCTGTGTTTACGCCTCATATCCACACTAAATTGTGGCACTTTCCTCTACCGAAAATTAAGCGTTTCGAAAACTACTTGCATTGCGTTTTGAAATGTGGATTTTGAAACGGACACATGAAATCAAGCTTGAGTACCAAGAAGTGTTTGCGGTCACAGACTTGCATGTTTCTGCATTTAGTGCATAGCTGCATAACGGCGTGTAAAATGTTGCATTGCCTTATAATACAAACACCAGATCCTGAAAGGGATTTCTCAGTATGTTCTATACATAGTCTTTAGCATGCTGCTCTTCATTCCCAACTCTTCTTCAGGAGAATCTATGTAAAGCAGGGCTCATCACATCTATAGAACATAAACCAGCACTTTAGAGACAGGTTTGTATCAGATGACTTCCTCGAGATCAGTGCATCTCTGGAGAATCTGTGCTATGTGAAACACGAGAGTCTTGTAATCACACCGTGTCCTTAGAGACACACTAGCAAACCCAAACGGCGTTACAGCTGTCACACGATGAAGGAGTTACGGCTAGCTTCAGTGCCGCTACGATTGAAGACTAGCCCAGACACATACAGTATTTCATAGAGGCACAGAAATGCACAGATGTGAATGTTTGGCCAATTATTGTAAGCGTGACGTTAAACATGCAGTGAGGTTGAAAGTCCACATTGTAAATCTGGGACTTGAAATCTCATTTAAGCATTGAAACAACGTTTCTAGGATTAAAAAAACAATGACACCCGGGACGGAGAGGTGCGGCGACCTGGGCGTGCGCGCATGTTGAGTTTGTACATTTGTACTGAGATGGTTTCACATCTAAAGAACTAAATTGTGCCAAAAAATGACCAAAAAATTGACTAAAACATCAATTGCATGTGGGGTGGCCAATGGGGTAGCCACGGACACCCCCAAGCGCCACCAATGCCCTAACCCAACCCTGTTCCTGAGACTAACCACGTTTAAACAATAAAAACATGTAATAGTTCAGTTAGACCTTTATATAGATATACCCTATTTTTGAGCACCAAACCCTACCCCCTATACCTAAACCTAACCAATTGACCCTTTGATAAGCTCCGCCCCTCCTTAGTTACGGTTGCTGAGTCTGACAAGCTCCGCAGGACTCCCCATTGGAATGAACAGGATTGACAGGATTGGTCTGAAGTGCTTTTATGAAATCCCTCATGGCGAATCCGTCTTAGCGAAGCGTCAGTACTCAACAGTAGAATAGACGTAGCAAGAAGGTAAAAGCACAGTCACAATAACTTGTCCAAGAAATTACAAAAAAGCACTATAAAGTCCTCTGTACCCATACGATAGCTCCGTGAGAGGAACAGAGTGAAACGGTCGTAATGCTTCTGGAGATGAAAGCTGGACGCATTTGCATTCAAATACTATTTAGGAACAGTGAACACAAGACGGTCATTCTGCTGTTCAATCCCTGCCGGACGATCTTCAACACATGCTCAACGATATGACCTCGTCCGTCTTGTGTCCAAGAACAGGCCACAGGAAACCCATCTTGTGTGGGAGACACCTGAGGGCTTTTCTCTTCACCCAGCAGAGAGACGGTGTTTGTTATGGCCTCATTATTTTAGCTCGTGCTCTCTTGCCCAGGATGTGCTGCTTGAACTGGATCTCATCTTTCAACAGAGCTCATTATGAAACGCACACATGCGGCAGTCCAGGCTTGTTACCGTCGCTCCACGTGCTTCTCTTGCCATTTCTGAGCGCTGTATTTCTCAAGTGCAAAGAAATGCCACTTTAAATTCACGATAAACCCCCACCAGAAAAGATAGGACTAGACCATTCTTAATATAAGTCTTAATATCTAATAAAATGATGCTTCTCGGGTCAATCAAATTTATTTATCTAATTTGAAAAAGAAAAAAAAATGGATTTTTTTAAGACCATAAACCAGACTCGCTGTGGGGGCCAGTTCCCCTCTGACTAACCCCACCCTAACCTTAAACCAGACTCGCTGTGGGGGCCAGTTCCCCTCTGACTAACCCCACCCCAACCCTAAACCAGACTCGCTGTGGGGGCCAGTTCCCCTCTGACTAACCCCACCCTAACCCTAAACCAGACTTGCTGTGGGGGCCAGTTCCCCTCTGACTAACCCCACCCCAACCCTAAACCAGACTCGCTGTGGGGGCCAGTTCCCCTCTGACTAACCCCACCCTAACCCTAAACCAGACTCGCTGTGGGGGCCAGTTCCCCTCTGACTAACCCAACCCTAACCCTAAACCAGACTCGCTGTGGGGGCCAGTTCCCCTCTGACTAACCCCACTCTAACCCAGACTCGCCGTGGGGGCCAGTTCCCCTCTGACTAACCCCACCCTAACCCTAAACCAGACTCGCCGTGGGGGCCAGTTCCCCTCTGACTAACCCCACCCTAACCCAGACTCGCCCTGGGGGCCAGTTCCCCTCTGACTAACCCCACCCTAAACCAGACTCACTGTGGGGGCCAGTTCCCCTCTGACTAACCCCACCCTAACCCTAAACCAGACTCGCTGTGGGGGCCAGTTCCCCTCTGGCCAACCCCACCCTAACCCTAAACCAGACTCGCTGTGGGGGCCAGTTCCCCTGTGACTAACCCCACCCTAACCCTAAACCAGACTCGCTGTGGGGGCTAGTTCCCCTCTGGCCAACCCCACCCTAACCCTAAACCAGACTCGCTGTGGGGGCCAGTTCCCCTCTGACTAACCCCACCCTAACCCAGACTCGCCGTGGGGGCCAGTTCCCCTCTGACTAACCCCACCCTAACCCTAAACCAGACTCGCTGTGGGGGCCAGTTCCCCTCTGACTAACCCCACCATAACCCAGACTCGCCGTGGGGGCCAGTTCCCCTCTGACTAACCCCACCCTAACCCTAAACCAGACTCGCCGTGGGGGCCAGTTCCCCTCTGACTAACCCTACCCTAACCCAGACTCGCCCTGGGGGCCAGTTCCCCTCTGACTAACCCCACCCTAAACCAGACTCGCTGTGGGGGCCAGTTCCCCTCTGACTAACCCCACCCTAACCCTAAAACAGACTCGCTGTGGGGGCCAGTTCCCCTCTGGCCAACCCCACCCTAACCCTAAACCAGACTCGCTGTGGGGGCCAGTTCCCCTGTGACTAACCCCACCCTAACCCTAAACCAGACTCGCTGTGGGGGCTAGTTCCCCTCTGGCCAACCCCACCCTAACCCTAATCCAGACTCACCGTGGGGGCCAGTTCCCCTCTGACTAACCCCACCCTAACCATAAACCAGACTCGCTGTGGGGGCTAGTTCCCCTCTGGCCAACCCCACCCTAACCCTAATCCAGACTCACCGTGGGGGCCACTTCCCCTCTGACTAACATCATGAATATAATGCCAATATTGCTTATGTATAGTGCAAGTCATGGGTTAAAATTATTAAACTAAGTAAGTGTTAAGGGTCAGTGTTTAAACATTGATTTTGCAAGAACTGTAAGATTAATGGCTAATGACTTTGAAGTTCATCCTGGATTAACTGCAGAAGTTCACACTGATACTTTTGGCCTTTGTTTGTTGGCTGATGAAGTGGTTTGTTGGCAATTAATTGATAGACTATATATTCCATTTCAAGAGTGTAGTTCATCATTAGACCGAGGTGATGCAGGCCGACATCAGTGAGGTGCATCGCAGTTCAACCTGACCGGTAATTTTGGTGGGGTCTATCCTAAGTCCAATGTTCAGGCAATGGCATGAAGTATGAAGTATCTAGTTCATCCTCTTAAATCCATCGTAATAGACTGAAGTGATGTTTGTCTGGCACCGGCTGCTATTAGTATGTCTGGCTAAATAGAGACTTAAACTGAGGGAGTGTGTCTGAGTCCCGAACAGTGTTAGGGAGACTATTCCATAGTTTAGGAGCCAAATATGAAAATAATCTACCTCCTTTTGTGGATTTTGATATTCTAGGAACTATTAACAGGCCAGAGTTTTGCGATCGTATTGAACGTGATTGAATATAATGTGGTAGAAGGTCACAAGTACTGCGGAGACTATTCAAAGCTTTGTATGTAGTTACGGAATTTTTTAATTAATACGAAATTTAACCGGTAACAATGTAACGATGATAAAATGGGGCTAATATGACCATATTTCTGACTGCTGCATTTTGAACCAATTGAAGTTTATTTATTGAACTTGCTGGACATCCTCCCAGTAATGCATTACAATAATCTAGTCTTGAATGCATTAATTCATTTTTCGGCATCAGCAACAGAGAGCATGTGTTATAACATCTTTCTAAGGTGGAAAATTGGTGTTCTACAAACATTGGAAATGTGATTTTCAAAAGACAGAATGGTAGCAAATATAACAGCTAATTTCTTCTCTGTAGAAGACGATGTAACAGTACATCCATCGAGAGTCAAATTACATTTTAACTTCTTATTTTTAGAGTACAATAATCAGTACATCTGTTTTGTCGGAATTGAGTTAGAAGGACATTTCTGGCCATCCGATCTGTGATTTCATTGATACACTCGGCTAATTTTGAGAATTGTGAAATATTGTTGGGTTTTGAAGAATAAAATGTTGGGTATCATAACATTGAATAACATTGGAAATATATTCCATAATTCCTGATAATATCTCCCAGGGGAAGCAGAAGAGAGGAGAAGAGCAGAGGCCCTAAAACTGATCCCTGCGGCACTCCATACTTAACATTTGTTTGATTTGACAATTCCTCGTTTACACAGACAAAGCGGTAGCGGTCTGCTAATTAGGACCTAAACCATGCTAATGCAAGTCCACTAATGCAACATAATTCTCCAGCTTATTCAAGAGAATGTCGTGATCTATTGTGTCGAATGCAGCACTAAGATCTAAAAGCACTAGAAGAGAAATGCAGCCGCGATCAGATGAGAAGAGCAAGTAATTTGTATCTCTGATAAGTGCAGTCTCTGTACTGTGATGGGCCTAAATCCTGACTGAAATTCTTCATAAATACTATTTCTCTGTAGAAATTAACATAGTTGGGAGGACACTTTTCTAGCATTTCCGAAATTAACGGGAGATTTGAAATTGGTCTGTCCAGTTCTCTAGGATCAAGCTGTGGCTTCTTAATAAGCGGTTTGATAACTGCCATTTTAAAGTTTCTTTGAGCATGTCCTAAGGATAGCGAGGAGTTAATAATATTAAGAAGAGGTTCTGAGATTACAGGGGGTACCTCTTTTAAGAGCTTAGTTGGTATTGGATCTAACAAACATGTTGTGGCTTTTGAGTGTGATCATTGAACCATGGTATGGGGCTTTTTTCTTTAATTTTTTTTAATGGAAGGGGGGCCACACTCAAGAGTGCTGAAGAAGACTTATTTATATTTTCTGTGATTACATCAAGTTCTTCTTGACTTTTTGGCTTACTGAGTTTATGAGACAAATATAAGATTATTAGTGACGCTATCTTTAGAGTTTGAAAGAATTGTTCTACCTGAACAATAGCGTGGTGTAGATTGAGTACATTAGCTCATCGCAGCAACCAAGAGACAATGTTATGATCATGAGATATCATCACCCTGCAGTAGAATTTCTATATTACCAACTGTGGAGTGGAGGGGGGCGGGGCCGGGCTGGAATGTCGCACGCCCGGTCCCCAATCGGCCTGATGGGGCGCGCGAGGAGAGAGAGATCAATCACGGACATGTCCGTTATGTGTGTTTGTGCTTTTTGTTTAAGTTTATTATTAAATTATTATTTATATCGTCAAGCCGGTTCTCGCCTCCTCCTTGCCCATCATAACCCCGCGTTACATCAACATCAACTCCATATGACAGAATTAAATCTAGCGTATGATTATGGCGATGAGTTGGTCCTGTTACATTTTGTGTGACTCCAAGAGAGTTGAGAATATCGATAAATGCTAATCCCAATGTATCATTTCCATTATCTATGTGAATGTAGAAGTTACCAACAATTAAATCCACAGTAACTACTAGACGTGATAGAAAATGTGAAAATTCGCCAAGGAAATCAGAATACGGCCCAGGTGATCTATATACTGTAGCAAGGGCAAAAGACGACATCGTTCTTTTTATTTATATCTGACTGTGTCACATTAAGCACTAGTAGTACATCCAAACTATGATCTGAAATACTTTAATTTACAATTAGTGATTTGTTTGAAAGCGATCTAATGTTTGGTAGGAACAGACACAGCCTTTATGTGATACCTAGGTGATACAGTCTCTATGTGTTGTAGTTCATGTGATCTGTGTGATGTCTAAAGGCAGCTTGCAGACAGATGGTTAGCCATTCTACCGGTTTCCTGACCTGGGCATCAGTTAGTCAAATACTATCACTAGGAGAAGACTGATATGACCCATATTACTAGAGAGGAGAGTGGAACCTTAACTGGAGGGATGGAGACCGTCTCTATTTAGCAGGTCAGGTCTACCCCAAAAACATTTCCAATTGTCTATATATTCTATGATATTCTACGGACACATCTCAGACATCCAGCCATTCAGTGACATTAATCTCCTATAAACCTCATCACCACGACGTGCAGGGAGGGGGCCAGAGCATATTACAATGTCTGACATTATCGTTGCAAGTTCACACACCTCTTTAACGATCTCTGACCAGTGAAGCCGGACATTGTTAGTGCCGACATGAATAACAATTTTAGAAAATCTACATTTAGCTTGGAAGTTTGAGCCCCCGTAATGCATTTAACAAGAGTGGCTGGAGTCTCTATTTCCATATTTCTTACAATATAATCTTCTATAACAAGAGTGCTTTCAACATGGTTCTCAGCGGGTGCATCACTGAGTGGAGAGAATCGATTGGAAATCCTAACAGGAATGGAAGAAGCTATAGTAAACATGTGGCATGCAATGCATCAAGTGATAACATGTGCGGATGCCACGACTTACCACAATTGTTTGTTTGTTGTTGTTGTTGTTGTAGTGGTGGTTCTTGGGCGGTGAGGGTTTGGGTTCGATGTCAATCCCTCATGCAATTGTTTGCTGTTGTTGTGGTGGTTCCTGATCAGCAGAGGTTTGAGTGTGATGCAATAATCAATGTAAAACTCAGAGGAAAAAAATGAATAAGCAATGCTAAGGAATGCTTGGAAAAAAGGAATAAGCAATGCTAAGCAGGCTAGCAAGCTACACACACAGACTTCAGCAAACAGAACGTCTCATTAAAGCAGAGTATGTATTAAAAAAGAACATTTGTTAAAACCTAAAACCTGAATAAAATATGAATAATATTATTGGGATATGTTTCTTATGTCCCGGACACCGTTGACAAGAGTTACATTAAACAGAACAAAAATACAAAAACATACTTTGTTGTTATTGCACCTTAGAAAGGCATCTTATATGCACATGCAACAGTCTGTATTATCTCCTTTTGTCCTAGTTTCTCGTATCGTTAGACGTAGTAGCATCACTTGTCTTGATAGCAATACGCATATGGAAATGATATGCAAATGAGGTTATGCATGGTAAAAAATATGCGCCGTAGGCTCCATGTATAGTGATTTTGGAGAGAAAACAGGATGGGAAATAAAGCTCATGGTTGTACAAACAACTTGGATTTATAAAGTGAAACTTATACATCAGAAAACTTTTGTGCATGCACAAAATATGTCATTTGGGTGTACGCACACATTTGGGATGAAATCGATGCCAAGTTTTATTCATGAGGCCCCTGGAGATAGTTTCACAAAAGCAAATCATGACGTGCTCTGTCTATGGTGCAGTTAATGCTACTATAGTGTTTCAAATCAACATGCATGAATTTTTGGGTGTTAATTACACACAGGAGAGCACGCGGAAAGAGCGCATGGATTTCAGCAGCTGTGGCGGAAGACGGTTCTCATCAGCGAGGCGCAATGAACTCAAACCATCCACCCACAGGCCTCCATGTCTCCACTTCGGTCAGAACACAGATTACTGTAACTGGGACAGAACCGAAGCGGTGTTCCCTTACAGAGATCCGGGAGAAGGCACAGAATGAAACGGAAATACGCTCCCTCCACCCTCGTGCAAAAACATCCATCTTTTGCCAGGCGACAGGGCTGCTTGTCATTACACAGATTCCCGCGATGAAAGCGGCGTGCATTCCCAGAAGTCTGCGGGCTGCAGAGGGTACTGTACATCAGAGGCGCAGGACTGGAATTGAAAATGCTAAAGTTTGTCACATGCAAGCAGTGGCATGTGTATACTCTCTGAAGTTCAGAAATGCATACTAATGTATTACGTTCACAACTGTATATCTTCAGTGTATTTATAGTGAGTTTTTGTGTGTATGCACGAATGGTGCAGGAGGAGTTATGCATTAAAGATTAAGACTAAGGGTTTGGGTTTCCTTTGAGACGTAATAATGGTCCTCCTGCTTGCCTAAATCTAGTGTGGTCAGACTTTTGATTATCGACTTAAGGTCTGTTCCAGTTTGCAGCTTATTCTGGCCAATGTGATTGACGTGTGAATCGACCAACCACAGTTTATTTGGTTTTAACCAAAAATAATGACTAGTTGTTCCTCAGAAATACCGGTAACACCTGGTGCCTTTTGAACAGGATTTTGTTTCCTGGCACAGAAGAGAGGGAGGAGAGTTATAATGTTCCTTATGTCTCTGGTAAAATGTATGAAGAATGTTTTTAAGGAGTCTGTACATTCCTGTGTCCTCATTAAGGAACCGGACGGCTTGAAGCTTCAGCTCTAGATGACAACTGAGGGTGAAGAGAGAGTAACCGGGGGTCACAAAAACACTAGGAAAAGAAAAACAAATTTACAATGTCGGTTGCGTGCATTTTAATAAAGACATGAGAGCCCACGAGTTATAGAGATTTAACTTTGGGGACGGGCATAGCAGTATAAAGTTTTCACACTATTATGGTATTAAGGTGCATTTTCTCCTTATATTAGCAGTTTTATAAGGTCTCCTAAGCCACCAAATTGTCCCGGTTGCTAGGGAGGGTAGAGTCACATGGGGTAACCAAATTGTCCCGGTTGCTAGGGAGGGTAGAGTCACATGGGGTAACCAAATTGTCTCTACCCTCCCTAGCAACCGGGCCAATTTGGTTACCCCATGTGACTCTACCCTCCCTAGCAACCGGCTCAATTTGGTTACCCCATGTGCCGGTTGCTAGGGAGGGTAGAGTCACATGGGGTAACCAAATTGAGCCGGTTGCTAGGGAGGGTAGAGTCACATGGGGTAACCAAATTGGCCCGGTTGCTAGGGAGGGTAGAGTCACATGGGGTAACCAAATTGGCCCGGTTGTTAGGGAGGGTAGAGTCACATGGGGTAACCAAATTGGCCCGCTTGCTAGGGTGGGTAGAGTCACATGGGGTAACCAAATTGGCCCGGTTGCTAGGGAGGGTAGAGTCACATGGGGTAACCAAATTGGCCCGGTTGTTAGGGAGGGTAGAGTCACATGGGGTAACCAAATTGGCCCGGTTGCTAGGGTGGGTAGAGTCACATGGGGTAACCAAATTGGCCCGGTTGCTAGGGAGGGTAGAGTCACATGAGGTAACCAAATTGGCCCGGTTGCTAGGGAGGGTAGAGTCACATGAGGTAACCAAATTGGGCCGGTTGCTAGGGAGGGTAGAGTCACATGGGGTAACCAAATTGAGCCGGTTGCTAGGGAGGATAGAGTCACATGGGGTAACCAAATTGGCCCGGTTGCTAGGGAGGGTAGAGTCACATGGGGCAACCAAATTGGCCCGGTTGTTAGGGAGGGTAGAGTCACATGGGGTAACCAAATTGGCCCGGTTGCTAGGGTGGGTAGAGTCACATGGGGTAACCAAATTGGCCCGGTTGCTAGGGAGGGTAGAGTCACATGAGGTAACCAAATTGGGCCGGTTGCTAGGGAGGGTAGAGTCACATGGGGTAACCAAATTGGCCCAGTTGCTAGGGAGGGTAGAGACACATGGGGTAACCTCCTTGTGGTGGTGATTAGTGGTTCTCGCTCTCAATGGGGCGTGTGCTGAGTGACTCCAGTCAGGTCTCCTTAGCAATCAAATTGGCCCGGTTGCTAGGGAGGGTAGAGTCACATGGGATAACCTCCTTGTGGTGGTGATTAGTGGTTCTCTCAATGGGGCGTGTGGTGAGTGACTCTAGTCAGGTCTCCTTAGCAATCAAATTGGCCCGGTTGCTAGGGAGGGTAGAGTCACATGGGGTAACCAAATTGGGCCGGTTGCTAGGGTGAGTAGAGTCACATGGGGTAACCAAATTGTCCCGGTTGCTAGGGAGGGTAGAGTCACATGGGGTAACCAAATTGGCCCGGTTGCTAGGGAGGGTAGAGTCACATGGGGTAACCAAATTGTCCCGGTTGCTAGGGAGGGTAGAGTCACATGGGGTAACCAAATTGTCCCGGTTGCTAGGGAGGGTAGAGTCACATGGGGTAACCAAATTGTCCCGGTTGCTAGGGAGGGTAGAGTCACATGGGGTAACCTCCTCGTGGTGGTGATTAGTGGTTCTCTCAATGGGGCGTGTGGTGAGTTGTGTGTGGATCGTGGAGAGTAGCATGAGTCTCCACATGCTGTGAGTCTCCGCGGTGTCATGCACAACGAGTCACGTGATCAGATGCGCCGATTGACGGTCTCATAAGCGGAGGCAACTCAGACACGTCCTCCACCATCCGGATTGAGTAACCGCGCCACCACGAGGACCTACTAAGTAGTGGGAATTGGGCGTTCCAACATTGGGAAAAAAATAAATAAATAAAAACAATAATTGGTTGCTTTTTTCGATTTACTTTGATTCCAAACGATGCCTACTGAAAATAAATGATTATTCATTTGCCGTTTATTTATTGGTGTTTTTCCAGTACTGTCTATTTTCAGTTATCACGGACCAGTTTGCATTAAACACTTTGTAATCCCTTTTTAGTACTTTACAAATAAAACACATTATTATGAATAGTTTTGAACACAATGACTGTAATGTATGGCCTCAAGCGCCTTACTAACAGCAATGTGATAAAGACACCAAAACAAACTGTTTTCATTGAAAAATGCTTTTTTTTCAGTGGAGGTCCGTTGCAAGTCGCAATAATACTACGAGATGTCTAGTACAAACGTTTTTACATTTTACTCCCATATAACAAACTAATAATGTTATGACAATTTTAACCCCTTCAATGACAAACGAATGAAACGAACGAATGTGTGCGGGAAGCAGGTGTCGCAAAACTCCGGTTCTTAAAGGGGCCACGTCCAATTTACGACTAGAGTTAAATGACATGAAATTTCTCCACTTGGCTACATATGGACTGAGCAAATGTGTTCACTCATGTTTCCTTTTTTTTTACATTTTCTCCCCGTTTTCCCTCCCCAATTTGTAACGCCCAATTCCCAATGCACTCCAAGACCTCGTGGTGGCGTAGTGACTCGCCTCAATCCGGGTGGTGGAAGACAAATCTCAGTTGCCTCCACTTCTGAGACCGTCAATCCGCGCATCTTATCATGTGACTTGTTGAGTGCGTTACCATGGAGACATAGCGTGTGGAGGCTTCACGCTATTCTCCGCAGCATCCACACACAACTCACCACACGCCCCACCGAGAGCGAGAACCACATTATAGCGACCACGAGGAGGTTACCCCATGTGACTCTACCCTCCCTAGCAACCGGGCCAATTTGGTTACCCCATGTGACTCTACCCTCCCCCTAGCAACCGGGCCAATTTGGTTACCCCATGTGACTCTACCCTCCCTAGCAACCGGGCCAATTTGGTTACCCCATGTGACTCTACCCTCCCTAGCAACCGGGACAATTTGGTTACCCCATGTGACTCTACCCTCCCTAGCAGCCGGGCCAATTTGGTTACCCCATGTGACTCTACCCTCCCTAGCAACCGGGCCAATTTGGTTACCCCATGTGACTCTACCCTCCCTAGCAACCGGGACAATTTGGTTACCCCATGTGACTCTACCCTCCTCCCTAGCAACCAGGCCAATTTGGTTACCCCATGTGACTCTACCCTCCCTAGCAACCGGGACAATTTGGTTACCCCATGTGACTCTACCCTCCCTAGCAACCGGGACAATTTGGTTACCCCATGTGACTCTACCCTCCCTAGCAACCGGGCCAATTTGGTTGCTAAGGAGACCTGACTGGAGTCACTCGGCACGTCTTTAGTGCCGTTCAGCAACACACATCACAAACTTCTATAAATAAAAAGCACATAAAAACACACAAAACCACCCTCCAGTCCAAACCAGAAAGACTTTTGCTCTGAGATGAACTTGTGCCGCATCATACAGACTTTATGCGTTCATATTCACATTCATCTTTGATTCCCAGAGCCCCGACAGCTGAAAATCCAGTTGGCTGATTTCATTAGCTTGTTCTGGGGGCGGGAAACACCAGCTGAAGATCTGTACGTGTCGAATCGTGACATGACGCTCTAATGTGGATGTTGTGTGCCTTCATATAGCTCCTGTCAATCAATGTCAGTCTTAATTATGTCAGCGCATACTATTCATTCGGTTTATTTAGCTTTAACAGCACCTGAACACATGATATTACATCATCATGTTTCTTGTCTTGCTTTACAGAAAAATATCCTTAAAAAAAGATAGATTTACTATTTGTGTAATAAAATGAGATTTACTTTGTTAATCTTGAATTAAATTTATTTTTCTTACCCTACAGGCAAATTGTTGTTATCTTGTTTTATGCATAATATAGTATCCTTACCAGGAATGGGAAGCAATCAAACCCATTGCATGTAAATGTGAGCGGCAGGACATTTTGGTGATCGTTTTTATGTCTATTGCATTACACTGGTTAGTCCCGCCCACTGTGAAAACCCGCTAGTCCAACATCCTGCTTCACATTGCATATTAAACATCAAATATGCTCTGATTGGTTGTGACTGCGTTGCATTGCGGAATGTTTTCGCTTAAAAAGCTGGATCATTTAAAGCTGGATCATGTCTTGGAATAACAACGAAAATTTGTTCGAGTTTTTATCTCACAATTGTGACTTTAGTTATCGTAATTCTGAGAATAATCAAAATTTTTAGCTAAAATGTAGCAAATGTGTGACATAAACTACCAATTGCGACGTGATCATGAAATATCAGTTGCAAGGAAAAAAAGTCAGAATTGTGTGACTTGAACTCAGTAATACAGAAATAACTTGCAATTCTGAGATATAAAGTTGCAACTGCATGATATAAAATCACAATTATGCAATCTAAAATTGCAATTTCATGACATAATCTTACAATTCCAATATAAATTCACCGCTGTATGATATAAACATGCAATTCTGATATATAAAGACACAATTACATGAAATAAACTCGCCATTCTGATATAAAGTAGCAATTTTGTGACAAATTCGCAATTTCATTATATAAAGTCGTAATTGTAAGAAATATTGCAATTGTGTGATATACACTTGATATAAACTCCCTATTGCAATGAAAAAAGGGATATAAACTCACAATTCCGATATAAAGTCACAGTTGCATGATATAAACTAATTTTGAACGATATAATGAAAACTCACAATTCCGATATCGTCATGGTTGCTTGATATAAACTCATCATCAATTCTGAGATATAAACTCACTATTTCGATATAAAGTCACGGTTGCTTGATATAAACAACATCAATTCCTAGACAAACTCGCAATTCCGATATAAAGTCACGGTTACTTGATATAAACTTGCAATTCCGATATAGAGTCACGGTTGCTTGATATAAACTTGCAATTCCGATATAAAGTAACTCGCAATTCCGATATAAAGTCACACACAATTCCGATATAAAGTCACACACAATTCCGATATAAAGTCACGGTTGCTTGATATAAACTTGCAATTCCGATATAAAGTCACGGTTGCTTGATATAAACTCGCAATTCCGATATAAAGTAACTCGCAATTCCGATATAAAGTCACGGTTGCTTGATATAAACTTGCAATTCCGATATAAAGTCACGGTTACTTGATATAAACTCGCAATTCCGATATAGAGTCACGGTTGCTTGATATAAACTTGCAATTCCGATATAAAGTAACTCGCAATTCCGATATAAAGTCACGGTTGCTTGATATAAACTTGCAATTCCGATATAAAGTCACGGTTACTTGATATAAACTCGCAATTCCGATATAGAGTCACGGTTGCTTGATATAAACTTGCAATTCCGATATAAAGTAACTCGCAATTCCGATATAAAGTCACGGTTGCTTGATATAAACTTGCAATTCCGATATAAAGTAACTCGCAATTCCGATATAAAGTCACACACAATTCCGATATAAAGTCACACACAATTCCGATATAAAGTCACGGTTGCTTGATATAAACTCGCAATTCCGATATAAAGTAACTCGCAATTCCGATATAAAGTCACGGTTGCTTGATATAAACTTGCAATTCCGATATAAAGTCACGGTTACTTGATATAAACTCGCAATTCCGATATAGAGTCACGGTTGCTTGATATAAACTTGCAATTCCGATATAAAGTAACTCGCAATTCCGATATAAAGTCACGGTTGCTTGATATAAACTTGCAATTCCGATATAAAGTCACGGTTACTTGATATAAACTCGCAATTCCGATATAGAGTCACGGTTGCTTGATATAAACTTGCAATTCCGATATAAAGTAACTCGCAATTCCGATATAAAGTCACACACAATTCCAATATAAAGTCACGGTTGCTTGATATAAACTTGCAGTTCCGATATAAAGTCACGGTTGCTTGATATAAACTCGCAATTCCGATATAAAGTAACTCGTAATTCCGATATAAAGTCACGGTTGCTTGATATAAACTTGCAATTCCGATATAAAGTCACGGTTGCTTGATATAAACTTGCAATTCCGATATAAAGTAACTCGCAATTCCGATATAAAGTCACATACAATTCCGATATAAAGTCACGGTTGCTTGATATACACTCAACATCAATTCCGAGATATAAACTCACAATTCCGATATAAAGTCACAATTGCTTTATATAAACTCAACATCAATTCCGAGATATAAACTCGCAATTCCGATATAAAGTCACGGTTGCTTGATATAAACTCAACATCAATTCCGAGACATAAACTCGAAATTCCGATATAAAGTAACTCGCAATTCCGATATAAAGTCACGGTTGCTTGATATAAACTTGCAATTCCGATATAAAGTCACGGTTGCTTGATATAAACTCAACATCAATTCCGAGACATAAACTCGAAATTCCGATATAAAGTAACTCGTAATTCCGATATAAAGTCACGGTTGCTTGATATAAACTTGCAATTCCGATATAAAGTCACGGTTGCTTGATATAAACTTGCAATTCCGATATAAAGTAACTCGCAATTCCGATATAAAGTCACATACAATTCCGATATAAAGTCACGGTTGCTTGATATACACTCAACATCAATTCCGAGATATAAACTCACAATTCCGATATAAAGTCACAATTGCTTTATATAAACTCAACATCAATTCCGAGATATAAACTCGCAATTCCGATATAAAGTCACGGTTGCTTGATATAAACTCAACATCAATTCCGAGACATAAACTCGAAATTCCGATATAAAGTAACTCGCAATTCCGATATAAAGTCACGGTTGCTTGATATAAACTCAACATCAATTCCGAGATATAAACTCACAATTCCGATATGAAGTCACGGTTGCTTGATATAAACTCAACATCAATTCCGAGACATAAACTCGAAATTCCGATATAAAGTAACTCGCAATTCCGATATAAAGTAACTCGCAATTCCGATATAAAGTCACGGTTGCTTGATATAAACTCGCAATTCCGATATAAAGTAACTCGCAATTCCGATATAAAGTCACACACAATTCCGATATAAAGTCACGGTTGCTTGATATAAACTTGCAATTCCGATATAAAGTCACAGTTGCTTGATATAAACTCAACATCAATTCCGAGATATAAACTCACAATTCCGATATAAAGTCGCGGTTGCTTAGAAAGTTGCAATTGTAAGAAATAAAGTCAAAATTGTGACTTTGGTGGCCGGATTAAATCTATAGGAAATAGCACAAAAAAAGGCTTTGAGGGAAATGACAAGGTGTTTACGCACAGTGAGAGCGCTAAACCATAAATTATCAATCATGTCGAAAGAACTGAAACCAGCTTTTAAGAGGAAAGAAGGTTCCGGCGTGGATGTGCGGAGAGATGACAGTAGGAGGTGAAGCTCTAGACAAGCTTTAATCGTGTCCTGAAACTTGAGTCCTGGCAGCTGCTCTCTCAACACAAATGATGCGTGGCCTCGACCCCGGCACTTGACAGAGGGCCCGGCTGATCCCTGCATGGGCAGGCTGAGTTACCCCGGGCCAGGGGCAAATAACTGAGCTGTGTGGGATTGAATGACAGGGGCCCCTCCTTCATACCATTACCTGTTTGCCTGGATACTCATTTCTCATCATGAGGGAGTGTCTTCAACGTCTCAGG
>JAVLUX010000015.1:43947500-43990000 GCA_032164185.1 Moxostoma hubbsi
GGTAGAGTCACATGGGTTAGAGTCACATGGGGGTAGAGGCACATGGGGGTAGAGGCACATGGGGGTTAGAGTCACATGGGGGGTAGAGTCACATGGGGGTTAGAGGCACATGGGGTTAGAGTCACATGGAGGTAGAGTCACATGGGGGTTAGAGTCACATGGGGTTAGAGTCACATGGGGGTTAGAGTCACATGGGTTAGAGTCACATGGGGGTAGAGTCACATGGGGTAGAGGCACATGGGGGTAGAGGCACATGGGTTAGAGTCACATGGGGTTAGAGTCACATGGGGGTTAGAGTCACATGGGGTTAGAGTCACATGGCGTTAGAGTCACATGGGTGTTAGAGTCACATGGGTGTTAGAGTCACATGGGGGGTAGAGTCACATGGGGGTAGAGTCACATGGGGGTTAGAGTCACATGGGTTAGAGTCACATGGGGGGTAGAGTCACATGGGGGTAGAGTCACATGGGGGGGTAGAGTCACATGGGTTAGAGTCACATGGGTGTTAGAGTCACATGGGGGGTAGAGTCACATGGGGGTAGAGTCACATGGGGGTTAGAGTCACATGGGGGTAGAGTCACATGGGGGTTAGAGTCACATGGGTTAGAGTCACATGGGGGGTAGAGTCACATGGGGGGTAGAGTCACATGGGGGTTAGAGTCACATGGGGGTAGAGTCACATGGGGTTAGAGTCACATGGGTTAGAGTCACATGGCGTTAGTCACATGGGTGTTAGAGTCACATGGGGGGTAGAGTCACATGGGTGTTAGAGTCACATGGGTGGTTGAGTCACATGGGGGGTAGAGTCACATGGGGGTAGAGTCACATGGGGGGTAGAGTCACATGGGTTAGAGTCACATGGGGGTAGAGTCACATGGGGGTTAGAGTCACATGGGGTTAGAGTCACATGGGGTTAGATTCACATGGGGGTTAGAGTCACATGGGGGTAGAGTCACATGGGTTAGAGTCACATGGGGGTAGAGTCACATGGGTTAGAGTCACATGGGGGGTAGAGTCACATGGGGGTTAGAGTCACATGGGGGTAGAGTCACATGGGGGTTAGAGTCACATGGGGTTAAAGTCACATGGTTGTTAGAGTCACATGGAGGTAGAGTCACATGGGGTTAGAGTCACATGGGTGTTAGAGTCACATGGGGATTAGAGTCACATGGGGGTTAGTCACATGGGGGTAGAGTCACATGTGGTTAGAGTCACATGGGGGGTAGAGTCACATGGGGGTTAGAGTCACATGGGGGTTAGAGTCACATGGGGATTAGAGTCACATGGGGGTTAGAGTCACATGGGGATTAGAGTCACATGGGGGGTAGAGTCACATGGGTGGTAGAGTCACATGGTGATTAGAGTCACATGGGGGGTAGAGTCACATGGGGGGTAGAGTCACATGGGGGGTAGTGTCACATGGGGGGTAGAGTCACATGGGGGGTAGTGTCACATGGGGGTTAGAGTCACATGGGGTAGAGTCACATGTGGGTTAGTGTCACATGGGGGTTAGAGTCACATGGGGTTAGAGTCACATGGGGGTTAGAGTCACATGGGGGTTAGAGTCACATGGGGGTAGAGTCACATGGGGGGTAGAGTCACATGGGGGTTAGAGTCACATGGGGGTAGAGTCACATGGGGGTTAGAGTCACATGGGGGTAGAGTCACATGGGGGTTAGTCACATGGGGGGTAGAGTCACATGGGGGTAGAGTCACATGTGGGTTAGAGTCACATGGGGGTTAGAGTCACATGTGGTGCGTGGATGCCGCAGAGAATATCGTGAATCCTCCACATGCGCTATGTTTCCACGGTAACGCGCTCAACAAGTCACATGATAAGATGTGCAGATTGACGGTCTCAGACACGGAGGCAACTGAGATTCGTCCTCCACCACCCGGATTGAGGCGAGTCACTACATGTTCATGCAACGTCCATTTATAACACATGCTAGTCCATGCATATATGTCTTAGCATAAAATATGGTTCTTAATGTTTTAAGCTGCATAAAGTTTAATACGACATATGTACAATACAACAACCATTTAAACTCGTCCCTCCTTTTTTTTAAACGTGTGTTCCAGTGAGACACTTCCAATGCAAGTCAATGGGGTTTAATCTGTGTGTGTGTGTGTGTGTGAGACACTTCCAATGCAAGTCAATGGGGTTTAATCTGTGTGTGTGTGTGTGTGTGTGTGTGTGTGTGAGACACTTCCAATGCAAGTCAATGGGGTTTAATCTGTGTGTGTGTGTGTGTGTGTGTGTGTGAGACACTTCCAATGCAAGTCAATGGGGTTTAATCTGTGTGTGTGTGTGTGTGTGTGTGTGTGTGAGACACTTCCAATGCAAGTCAATGGGGTTTAATCTGTGTGTGTGTGTGTGTGTGACACTTCCAATGCAAGTCAATGGGGTTTAATCTGTGTGTGTGTGTGTGTGTGTGTGTGTGTGTGTGACACTTCCAATGCAAGTCAATGGGGTTTAATCTGTAAACATTAAAATACTGTTTCACAAGTATAGACACATAAACAATATGTGTGTTAACATGATTTTACTGTCATTAAATCACTTATTAACCACATCTGTGTGAAGATAGAGACAATTATACAACTCCGTTGCCATGACGACATAACCTGTTAACCCTATAACTCTAACACAATGACAAAAATGTTGATTTGAACATCTTTACCGCTCAAATAATACACACTAATGTAAGTGCTTTTATAAAATTATAAGCCTCACATTTCTGCCTTTAAACCCCCAAAAAAATGGAGCCCTGCAAATGTCTAAACTGCAACTCTCCATTTACTCGTGCACAGTTTGAATAGCAAAATAAACAGGTTTATCGGCTTCAAAAGGGAGAGGAAATGCTTCGCATTTCTTTTGTTGGTGACGTCAATAAATAAGTGGCGCAAACTCATCCGTCACTGCTGCTAGACAAATCAAGACGCATCAACGTGGACCGGTTGCGTGACATGCCCTCATCCTCGCCACCACGGACAGATATATGCATATAAGTCAAACATAATACAACCGACCACAATGCTCTTTAGAAACCTCTATATCATCCTGTATAATGTTGAGCAATGCAAATAATGCTGATATCAACGCATATAATTCTCATGTTTATGCCCACTTTTGTAGAACTGTGACACTGTGTCGGGTCTCTGCTTCGTCATGTGACACAAGGTTCAGCTGAGATGTGATCTCGTGACCGCTGCGGCTGCATGCCGCCGTCTTCCTCCAGCGCAGGACATTCCCCTGCACAACTGAAGCGCAAACATACACACACACACATGCAGGAATGCAGCACAAGCAGCTTTCAGACTGACCCACACACACTTTCAATGACATGCCAGTCTAACCATCACTAACATTTGATTTTAATGGTCAAGTGGTCTTATTTTGTGCAGAAAGTAATGCTTCTTAATGCTCAATTTCATCGGTCATATATCAAACAATATCAAGCCAGTAATTAAGGCTAACTAGTGTTGGCGGTTACTAATAAATTGCTGAAATTGTCTCTTAAAAAGAACTGGACGGTTTTGCATTTATCTTAAGTTTATTGAACTATTTTAAGACAGTAATTATGACTAACTGACGTTGGTTTCACTAAAAAGACAGTTTGACTTCTTGTACTGAAGTGAAACATTTTCGTGCACAAGTTATTCATTTGTTTAACATGTTTTAGGTGATTACAGTATTTGCGGTAAATGTGATTTATTTGATGTGAAACGTGCAAAACAAAGCCATAACTTGAGTAGCTTCAACTCTCACTTTAGATCAGGCAGTCGAGTTATTTTCATTTACTAGCAGCAGCTTTGACATACACCCCCCCCCCCCTTTCCCTGTGCCTTCCGCCCCGTCTGCCCGCAGGTCATCCCTGTCTACCTGGATGAGGGAGGGGACAAAACAAATGTGTGGCACGCTACACGCCGTAACAGCGATCGTGCCAAATTAACAAAACATTTAAAAACGAGAGGGAAAGGCCAACACGGATCGGCGGTGGATGAGAGAGAGAGGAAAAAACACTTACTCGCCCGCTTAGTCCTCGGCCACTCCTCCACCCACTAATGGACGACAGCCGTGCGTCCCCAGACAGATTGGAGGCAGACCTCCGGCCCTTGGTGGACGGAACGCTCCACCACATTTTTGGTGGACGGTAGGGGTCTCCCCCGCCCCTGGTAGCGGTAACCGCTCCAGGCGATTGGTTACGAGCCCCTCCTCCCCTCTCAGTTGGCAGCCGTTCCTCTGTTTCCAGGTGGCCGGGCTCCTCCGTCCTCCGGCGGATGGCCGCGGCTGCTCCATTGGGGTGGACGGTAGTCGTGAGGACTCTACTACGGCACATCCCTCCTCCTTCCCGGATTTCAGCACCAGTGTAAAGGGATTCATGGAAAGGAGGCGGCGAGAACCGGCTTAACAATATAGATAATATTTTAATGATAAACTGAACCAAAAAGACAAACACACACACACACACACTCACACACAGGTGTCAGACAGCTGCCTGTAAATCTCTCTCTGTCGCACTGCCGTCTTCGGTCGGCCTTTATCACTCTCTCGAGGGCTAATTAGCCTGATTAGGGTTTTTGTTGTTTTGAAGTCAAATGTAAAACACAACCCATAACAGACACTTTCTTACCAAAGCGACTTGAACCAAAACATGTTTACACTTTGTGCTTTAAACTATTAATAAAAACTATCAAACATTTCACAGTGACGTCTGTGAAGCTCCAAACAGGACAAACAAACATAAATATCACCATAAAAGTAGTCCATGCGAACACTTCTTCCCATAGCCATATGCTAGCTCTGTGTTCAGAACAGACTGAAATGTCGGTTGTTATTCACTAGAAATCTTCCCCTTGTTCTCGCACTGGTGGTTTGGTCACGAAATCTGAAAGCGATCAGGAATTCGTTTTTGGAGGGGAAGATTATCAGTGAATAACATCTGAAATGTAGGACTCTTCTGTATGCAAAGTTTAATGGCACAAAATAACAGCATTCAGGTTTGGACTGACATGAGGGTGAGTAAATACTGACATCATTTTCAGTTTTGGGTGATCTATCCCTTTAACTGGTACCTCACAACTTAGTCAAATAACCCGTTTTAATATAACAAGTCTCTCAACAGCGAGCGAGCGGGACTGAAACTGTTAAATCTGACGTGTGTGTTTTTTCTCAACAGTGATGAGAGCAAACGTGCACTAGAGAGGACAATAATAACACTATTGACGTGTAGCCGTATATAGCATGCTCTGCCCTGTCTTACATCACAAAATAGTTGACAAGCTTCCTAAAGAAATCATGTTTACACTTAACAACGAGGTTTCACTCGCTAACAATGAAGGATACATTCACAGCACTTTTCATTGTTACATGCACTGACACATTGCAACATTAACAGCTGAACTGACGATGAATAATGGCATTAAAATGAACATAAAGATGAATAAATGCTGTAAAAGCATCGTGCATTTTAGTTGAAATAGCATCATTTCTAATGCACATATAGATCCTGTCAGCGGTGTAGACCGTTGGTAATATCGGCTTGAATGCTGTGATTAGATTCATGCATTAATCATTCATGAGAACACAGAGTTTAAAATCTACCCTGACGGTGCTTTCTAGAATCACAATGTGCATGCTGCTGCTCACATACATGCTTTTGGGAAAGCCAAAACATTCATTTGCATGAGATATTTTATGATATGCATGATATATATTTTAACAAGACATCTGTGACGTTCTCTAAGGGGCTTTTCTGTGAAAGGAAGTAAAAGTTGCATTGAACAAGACCTCAAAGTTAATACAGAGAAGCTAATAGAGTTTGTTATAAGTGCATTATAAGACTTTCTCTATTCATAGTTATACTTTAGACTATAATGTGTTATAACACAATCAGCATCCAATGCAGTGTTTGAGTGATACTGAGGAGAGTGCTTTGACGAGTTTGGCACTTCTATTAATCATTTGTTGATACTGATAATCGTCTAAAGTCTGTCACCTCTCACATGCACTAGACGTCAATGATGAAGTTCCATCCCAGTATTCACACCACATGTATCGAGCATGTTTACGTACATGTGAATGTGTTTATTCCCAAGTATTTTCAGGTATTTATCTCAGGTTATTATTTTAAATGGGTAAGGACATTGGATAAACCGGTAAAAACGCTGGTAAATGTGCATGCACACACATTCTAGATCATACCCTGAAAAAGGAAACGTGACCTTGCATGTTGTTGGTTTATTAAGCATAATCGGTGATGACCGAGACTGAACACACGCGCACTGATTAGTGATTACTAGTGGTCAACCGATATGGGTCTTTCAATGGCTGTTACTGATATCTACAGAGCAGGATGGCCGATGGCAGATGTCAATGCCGAAAAACATAATACAATTGAACAACAGCGAATGAAACAAGTAATGCTAACACTTTCTGTGAAGCCCATATTTATAATGCATCAGTCACGTCTCATAATCCACTTTATAACATTGTAACCACAATTATAATACACTATAATACTCACCTATCCATAGTTATACATTAGAGTATTATGCATTATAACACAAGCAACATCCAGTTCTATCTGCAGAAGTTATAATGAATTATACATATTTGTAATATACATAACATGAATCCTTAAAGTACAGTAAAGTGACAAATGCAATGAGATATTTATAGATATTTAAAGAATTATGCTGAAAGGTATAAACTGTACATTACACATGCACAAAATACAACAGAACACATATGCAATGTACATTTGACATATTAAAGAAAACACTTGAGAAAACAATATTTATGTTGATCACACATGAACATCTTGAGTATAAACACAACAATAATAATAATAATAAATCAAACTGATTCTATGTTTGAATCTATTCAGTAAACTTATTTGGAGAATTATTTTATAAGTAACTTCCAATATAGAAGTTTGACTTGTAATTTATTGAAATGTATTTTACAAATTTGTGTTATGGCTGTTTATAAGATATTGCATGTGTAACTTTACTTGAAGCAGGTAAAGAGCACTTATAATATAAACTCTATTCACTTCTGCTGTATTAACAATGAATGTTGCTTGTGTTATAACACATTATATTCTAAAGTATAACTATGAATAGGGTAAGTCTTATAATGTATTATAACATAAACTCTATTAACTTCTGCTGTATTAACATTGAATGTTGCTTGTGTTATAACACATTATAGTCTAAAGTATAACTATGAATAGAGAAAGTCTTATAATGCACTTATAACAAACTATTAACTTCTGCTGTATTAACATTGAATGTTGCTTGTGTTATAACACATTATAGTCTAAAGTATAACTATGAATAGAGAAAGTCTTATAATGTACTTATAACATAAACTATATTAACTTCTGCTGTATTAACATTGAATGTTGCTTGTGTTATAACACATTATAGTCTAAAGTATAACTATGAATAGGGAAAGTCTTATAATGTACTTATAACATAAACTATATTAACTTCTGCTGTATTAACATTGAATGTTGCTTGTGTTATAACACATTATAGTCTAAAGTATAACTATGAATAGGGTAAGTCTTATAATGCACTTATAACATAAACTATATTAACTTCTGCTGTGTTAACATTGAATGTTGCTTGTGTTATAACACATTATAGTCTAAAGTATAACTATGAATAGAGAAAGTCTTATAATGTACTTATAACATAAACTATATTAACTTCTGCTGTATTAACATTGAATGTTGCTTGTGTTATAACACATTATAGTCTAAAGTATAACTATGAATAGGGAAAGTCTTATAATGTACTTATAACATAAACTATATTAACTTCTGCTGTATTAACATTGAATGTTGCTTGTGTTATAACACATTATAGTCTAAAGTATAACTATGAATAGGGTAAGTCTTATAATGCACTTATAACATAAACTATATTAACTTCTGCTGTGTTAACATTGAATGTTGCTTGTGTTATAACACATTATAGTCTAAAGTATAACTATGAATAGGGTAAGTCTTATAATGCACTTATAACATAAACTATATTAACTTCTGCTGTGTTAACATTGAATGTTGCTTGTGTTATAACACATTATAGTCTAAAGTATAACTATGAATAGAGAAAGTCTTATAATGTACTTATAACATAAACTATATTAACTTCTGCTGTGTTAACATTGAATGTTGCTTGTGTTATAACACATTATAGTCTAAAGTATAACTATGAATAGGGAAAGTCTTATAATGTACTTATAACATAAACTATATTAACTTCTGCTGTATTAACATTGAATGTTGCTTGTGTTATAACACATTATAGTCTAAAGTATAACTATGAATAGGGAAAGTCTTATAATGTACTTATAACATAAACTATATTAACTTCTGCTGTGTTAACATTGAATGTTGCTTGTGTTATAACACATTATAGTCTAAAGTATAACTATGAATAGAGAAAGTCTTATAATGCACTTATAACAAACTATTAACTTCTGCTGTGTTAACATTGAATGTTGCTTGTGTTATAACACATTATAGTCTAAAGTATAACTATGAATAGAGAAAGTCTTATAATGTACTTATAACATAAACTATATTAACTTCTGCTGTATTAACATTGAATGTTGCTTGTGTTATAACACATTATAGTCTAAAGTATAACTATGAATAGAGAAAGTCTTATAATGCACTTATAACAAACTATATTAACTTCTGCTGTATTAACATTGAATGTTGCTTGTGTTATAACACATTATAGTCTAAAGTATAACTATGAAAAGGGAAAGTCTTATAATGCACTTATAACATAAACTATATTAACTTCTGCTGTATTAACACTGAATGTTGCTTGTGTTATAACACATTATAGTCTAAAGTATAACTATGAAAAGGGAAAGTCTTATAATGCACTTATAACATAAACTATATTAACTTCTGCTGTATTAACACTGAATGTTGCTTGTGTTATAACACATTATAGTCTAAAGTATAACTATGAATAGGGAAAGTCTTATAATGTACTTATAACATATACTATATTAACTTCTGCTGTATTAACATTGAATGTTGCTTGTGTTATAACACATTATAGTCTAAAGTATAACTATGAATAGAGAAAGTCTTATAATGCACTTATAACAAACTATTAACTTCTGCTGTATTAACATTGAATGTTGCTTGTGTTATAACACATTATAGTCTAAAGTATAACTATGAAAAGGGAAAGTCTTATAATGTACTTATAACATAAACTATATTAACTTCTGCTGTGTTAACATTGAATGTTGCTTGTGTTATAACACATTATAGTCTAAAGTATAACTATGAATAGAGAAAGTCTTATAATGTACTTATAACATAAACTATATTAACTTCTGCTGTATTAACATTGAATGTTGCTTGTGTTATAACACATTATAGTCTAAAGTATAACTATGAATAGAGAAAGTCTTATAATGCACTTATAACAAACTATATTAACTTCTGCTGTATTAACATTGAATGTTGCTTGTGTTATAACACATTATAGTCTAAAGTATAACTATGAATAGAGAAAGTCTTATAATGCACTTATAACAAACTATATTAACTTCTGCTGTATTAACATTGAATGTTGCTTGTGTTATAACACATTATAGTCTAAAGTATAACTATGAATAGGGAAAGTCTTATAATGCACTTATAACATAAACTATATTAACTTCTGCTGTGTTAACATTGAATGTTGCTTGTGTTATAACACATTATAGTCTAAAGTATAACTATGAATAGAGAAAGTCTTATAATGTACTTATAACATAAACTATATTAACTTCTGCTGTATTAACATTGAATGTTGCTTGTGTTATAACACATTATAGTCTAAAGTATAACTATGAATAGAGAAAGTCTTATAATGCACTTATAACATAAACTATATTAACTTCTGCTGTATTAACATTGAATGTTGCTTGTGTTATAACACATTATAGTCTAAAGTATAACTATGAATAGAGAAAGTCTTATAATGCACTTATAACAAACTATATTAACTTCTGCTGTATTAACATTGAATGTTGCTTGTGTTATAACACATTATAGTCTAAAGTATAACTATGAATAGGGAAAGTCTTATAATGCACTTATAACATAAACTATATTAACTTCTGCTGTGTTAACATTGAATGTTGCTTGTGTTATAACACATTATAGTCTAAAGTATAACTATGAATAGAGAAAGTCTTATAATGTACTTATAACATAAACTATATTAACTTCTGCTGTATTAACATTGAATGTTGCTTGTGTTATAACACATTATAGTCTAAAGTATAACTATGAATAGAGAAAGTCTTATAATGTACTTATAACATAAACTATATTAACTTCTGCTGTATTAACATTGAATGTTGCTTGTGTTATAACACATTATAGTCTAAAGTATAACTATGAATAGAGAAAGTCTTATAATGCACTTATAACAAACTATATTAACTTCTGCTGTATTAACATTGAATGTTGCTTGTGTTATAACACATTATAGTCTAAAGTATAACTATGAATAGAGAAAGTCTTATAATGCACTTATAACAAACTATATTAACTTCTGCTGTATTAACATTGAATGTTGCTTGTGTTATAACACATTATAGTCTAAAGTATAACTATGAATAGAGAAAGTCTTATAATGCACTTATAACAAACTATATTAACTTCTGCTGTATTAACATTGAATGTTGCTTGTGTTATAACACATTATAGTCTAAAGTATAACTATGAATAGGGAAAGTCTTATAATGCACTTATAACATAAACTATATTAACTTCTGCTGTGTTAACATTGAATGTTGCTTGTGTTATAACACATTATAGTCTAAAGTATAACTATGAATAGAGAAAGTCTTATAATGTACTTATAACATAAACTATATTAACTTCTGCTGTATTAACATTGAATGTTGCTTGTGTTATAACACATTATAGTCTAAAGTATAACTATGAATAGAGAAAGTCTTATAATGCACTTATAACAAACTATATTAACTTCTGCTGTATTAACATTGAATGTTGCTTGTGTTATAACACATTATAGTCTAAAGTATAACTATGAATAGAGAAAGTCTTATAATGTACTTATAACATAAACTATATTAACTTCTGCTGTATTAACATTGAATGTTGCTTGTGTTATAACACATTATAGTCTAAAGTATAACTATGAATAGAGAAAGTCTTATAATGCACTTATAACAAACTATATTAACTTCTGCTGTATTAACATTGAATGTTGCTTGTGTTATAACACATTATAGTCTAAAGTATAACTATGAATAGAGAAAGTCTTATAATGCACTTATAACAAACTATATTAACTTCTGCTGTATTAACATTGAATGTTGCTTGTGTTATAACACATTATAGTCTAAAGTATAACTATGAATAGGGAAAGTCTTATAATGCACTTATAACAAACTATATTAACTTCTGCTGTATTAACACTGAATGTTGCTTGTGTTATAACACATTATAGTCTGAAGTATAACTATGAATAGAGAAAGTCTTATAATGCACTTCTAACAAACTATATTAACTTCTGCTGTGTTAACATTGAATGTTGCTTGTGTTATAACACATTATAGTCTAAAGTATAACTATGAATAGAGAAAGTCTTATAATGCACTTATAACAAACTATTAACTTCTGCTGTATTAACATTGAATGTTGCTTGTGTTATAACACATTATAGTCTAAAGTATAACTATGAATAGAGAAAGTCTTATAATGCACTTATAACAAACTATTAACTTCTGCTGTATTAACATTGAATGTTTCTTGTGTTATAACACATTATAGTCTAAAGTATAACTATGAAAAGGGAAAGTCTTATAATGCACTTATAACATAAACTATATTAACTTCTGCTGTATTAACACTGAATGTTGCTTGTGTTATAACACATTATAGTCTAAAGTATAACTATGAATAGAGAAAGTCTTATAATGTACTTATAACATATACTATATTAACTTCTGCTGTATTAACATTGAATGTTGCTTGTGTTATAACACATTATAGTCTAAAGTATAACTATGAATAGAGAAAGTCTTATAATGCACTTATAACAAACTATTAACTTCTGCTGTATTAACATTGAATGTTGCTTGTGTTATAACACATTATAGTCTAAAGTATAACTATGAATAGGGAAAGTCTTATAATGTACTTATAACATATACTATATTAACTTCTGCTGTATTAACATTGAATGTTGCTTGTGTTATAACACATTATAGTCTGAAGTATAACTATGAATAGGGAAAGTCTTATAATGTACTTATAACATAAACTATATTAACTTCTGCTGTATTAACATTGAATGTTGCTTGTGTTATAACACATTATAGTCTAAAGTATAACTATGAATAGAGAAAGTCTTATAATGCACTTATAACAAACTATTAACTTCTGCTGTATTAACATTGAATGTTGCTTGTGTTATAACACATTATAGTCTAAAGTATAACTATGAAAAGGGAAAGTCTTATAATGCACTTATAACATAAACTATATTAACTTCTGCTGTGTTAACATTGAATGTTGCTTGTGTTATAACACATTATAGTCTAAAGTATAACTATGAATAGAGAAAGTCTTATAATGTACTTATAACATAAACTATATTAACTTCTGCTGTATTAACATTGAATGTTGCTTGTGTTATAACACATTATAGTCTAAAGTATAACTATGAATAGAGAAAGTCTTATAATGCACTTATAACAAACTATATTAACTTCTGCTGTATTAACATTGAATGTTGCTTGTGTTATAACACATTATAGTCTAAAGTATAACTATGAATAGAGAAAGTCTTATAATGTACTTATAACATAAACTATATTAACTTCTGCTGTATTAACATTGAATGTTGCTTGTGTTATAACACATTATAGTCTAAAGTATAACTATGAATAGAGAAAGTCTTATAATGCACTTCTAACAAACTATATTAACTTCTGCTGTATTAACATTGAATGTTGCTTGTGTTATAACACATTATAGTCTAAAGTATAACTATGAATAGAGAAAGTCTTATAATGCACTTATAACAAACTATTAACTTCTGCTGTATTAACATTGAATGTTTCTTGTGTTATAACACATTATAGTCTAAAGTATAACTATGAAAAGGGAAAGTCTTATAATGCACTTATAACATAAACTATATTAACTTCTGCTGTATTAACACTGAATGTTGCTTGTGTTATAACACATTATAGTCTAAAGTATAACTATGAATAGAGAAAGTCTTATAATGTATTATAACATATACTATATTAACTTCTGCTGTATTAACATTGAATGTTGCTTGTGTTATAACACATTATAGTCTAAAGTATAACTATGAATAGGGAAAGTCTTATAATGCACTTATAACATATACTATATTAACTTCTGCTGTATTAACATTGAATGTTGCTTGTGTTATAACACATTATAGTCTAAAGTATAACTATGAATAGAGAAAGTCTTATAATGTACTTATAACATATACTATATTAACTTCTGCTGTATTAACATTGAATGTTGCTTGTGTTATAACACATTATAGTCTAAAGTATAACTATGAATAGAGAAAGTCTTATAATGTACTTATAACATATACTATATTAACTTCTGCTGTATTAACATTGAATGTTGCTTGTGTTATAACACATTATAGTCTGAAGTATAACTATGAATAGGGAAAGTCTTATAATGTACTTATAACATAAACTATATTAACTTCTGCTGTGTTAACATTGAATGTTGCTTGTGTTATAACACATTATAGTCTAAAGTATAACTATGAATAGGGAAAGTCTTATAATGCACTTATAACATATACTATATTAACTTCTGCTGTATTAACATTGAATGTTGCTTGTGTTATAACACATTATAGTCTAAAGTATAACTATGAATAGAGAAAGTCTTATAATGTACTTATAACATATACTATATTAACTTCTGCTGTATTAACATTGAATGTTGCTTGTGTTATAACACATTATAGTCTAAAGTATAACTATGAATAGAGAAAGTCTTATAATGTACTTATAACATATACTATATTAACTTCTGCTGTATTAACATTGAATGTTGCTTGTGTTATAACACATTATAGTCTGAAGTATAACTATGAATAGGGAAAGTCTTATAATGTACTTATAACATAAACTATATTAACTTCTGCTGTATTAACATTGAATGTTGCTTGTGTTATAACACATTATAGTCTAAAGTATTACTATGAATAGAGAAAGTCTTATAATGCACTTATAACAAACTATTAACTTCTGCTGTATTAACATTGAATGTTGCTTGTGTTATAACACATTATAGTCTAAAGTATTACTATGAAAAGGGAAAGTCTTATAATGCACTTATAACATAAACTATATTAACTTCTGCTGTGTTAACATTGAATGTTGCTTGTGTTATAACACATTATAGTCTAAAGTATAACTATGAATAGAGAAAGTCTTATAATGTACTTATAACATAAACTATATTAACTTCTGCTGTATTAACATTGAATGTTGCTTGTGTTATAACACATTATAGTCTGAAGTATAACTATGAATAGAGAAAGTCTTATAATGCACTTCTAACAAACTCTAACTTCTGCTGTATTAACACTGAATGTTGCTTGTGTTATAACACATTATAGTCTAAAGTATAACTATGAATAGAGAAAGTCTTATAATGTACTTATAAACTATATTAACTTCTGCTGTATTAACACTGAATGTTGCTTGTGTTATAACACATTATAGTCTAAAGTATAACTATGAATAGGGTAAGTCTTATAATGTATTATAACATAAACTCTATTAACTTCTGCTGTATTAACATTGAATGTTGCTTGTGTTATAACACATTATAGTCTAAAGTATAACTATGAATAGGGTAAGTCTTATAATGTATTATAACATAAACTCTATTAACTTCTGCTGTGTTAACATTGAATGTTGCTTGTGTTATAACACATTATAGTCTAAAGTATAACTATGAATAGAGAAAGTCTTATAATGCACTTATAACAAACTATATTAACTTCTGCTGTATTAACATTGAATGTTGCTTGTGTTATAACACATTATAGTCTAAAGTATAACTATGAATAGAGAAAGTCTTATAATGCACTTATAACAAACTATATTAACTTCTGCTGTATTAACATTGAATGTTGCTTGTGTTATAACACATTATAGTCTAAAGTATAACTATGAATAGAGAAAGTCTTATAATGCACTTCTAACAAACTCTAACTTCTGCTGTATTAACACTGAATGTTGCTTGTGTTATAACACATTATAGTCTAAAGTATAACTATGAATAGAGAAAGTCTTATAATGTACTTATAAACTATATTAACTTCTGCTGTATTAACACTGAATGTTGCTTGTGTTATAACACATTATAGTCTAAAGTATAACTATGAATAGGGTAAGTCTTATAATGTATTATAACATAAACTCTATTAACTTCTGCTGTATTAACATTGAATGTTGCTTGTGTTATAACACATTATAGTCTAAAGTATAACTATGAATAGGGTAAGTCTTATAATGTATTATAACATAAACTCTATTAACTTCTGCTGTGTTAACATTGAATGTTGCTTGTGTTATAACACATTATAGTCTAAAGTATAACTATGAATAGAGAAAGTCTTATAATGCACTTATAACAAACTATATTAACTTCTGCTGTATTAACATTGAATGTTGCTTGTGTTATAACACATTATAGTCTAAAGTATAACTATGAATAGAGAAAGTCTTATAATGCACTTATAACAAACTATATTAACTTCTGCTGTGTTAACATTGAATGTTGCTTGTGTTATAACACATTATAGTCTAAAGTATAACTATGAATAGAGAAAGTCTTATAATGTACTTATAACATAAACTCTATTAACTTCTGCTGTATTAACATTGAATGTTGCGTGTGTTATAACACATTATAGTCTAAAGTATAACTATGAATAGGGTAAGTCTTATAATGTATTATAACATAAACTATATTAACTTCTGCTGTGTTAACAATGAATGTTGCTTGTGTTATAACACATTATAGTCTAAAGTATAACTATGAAAAGGGAAAGTCTTATAATGCACTTATAACAAACTATATTATCTTCTGCTGTATTAACATTGAATGTTGCTTGTGTTATAACACATTATAGTCTAAAGTATAACTATGAATAGAGAAAGTCTTATAATGCACTTATAACAAACTATATTAACTTCTGCTGTATTAACACTGAATGTTGCTTGTGTTATAACACATTATAGTCTGAAGTATAACTATGAATAGAGAAAGTCTTATAATGCACTTCTAACAAACTATATTAACTTCTGCTGTGTTAACATTGAATGTTGCTTGTGTTATAACACATTATAGTCTAAAGTATAACTATGAATAGAGAAAGTCTTATAATGCACTTATAACAAACTATTAACTTCTGCTGTATTAACATTGAATGTTGCTTGTGTTATAACACATTATAGTCTGAAGTATAACTATGAATAGGGAAAGTCTTATAATGTACTTATAACATAAACTATATTAACTTCTGCTGTATTAACATTGAATGTTGCTTGTGTTATAACACATTATAGTCTAAAGTATAACTATGAATAGAGAAAGTCTTATAATGCACTTATAACAAACTATTGACTTCTGCTGTATTAACATTGAATGTTGCTTGTGTTATAACACATTATAGTCTAAAGTATAACTATGAAAAGGGAAAGTCTTATAATGCACTTATAACATAAACTATATTAACTTCTGCTGTGTTAACATTGAATGTTGCTTGTGTTATAACACATTATAGTCTAAAGTATAACTATGAATAGAGAAAGTCTTATAATGTACTTATAACATAAACTATATTAACTTCTGCTGTATTAACATTGAATGTTGCTTGTGTTATAACACATTATAGTCTAAAGTATAACTATGAATAGAGAAAGTCTTATAATGTACTTATAACATAAACTATATTAACTTCTGCTGTATTAACATTGAATGTTGCTTGTGTTATAACACATTATAGTCTAAAGTATAACTATGAATAGAGAAAGTCTTATAATGCACTTATAACAAACTATATTAACTTCTGCTGTATTAACATTGAATGTTGCTTGTGTTATAACACATTATAGTCTAAAGTATAACTATGAATAGGGAAAGTCTTATAATGCACTTATAACAAACTATATTAACTTCTGCTGTATTAACACTGAATGTTGCTTGTGTTATAACACATTATAGTCTGAAGTATAACTATGAATAGAGAAAGTCTTATAATGCACTTATAACAAACTATATTAACTTCTGCTGTATTAACATTGAATGTTGCTTGTGTTATAACACATTATAGTCTAAAGTATAACTATGAATAGGGAAAGTCTTATAATGCACTTATAACAAACTATATTAACTTCTGCTGTATTAACATTGAATGTTGCTTGTGTTATAACACATTATAGTCTGAAGTATAACTATGAATAGAGAAAGTCTTATAATGCACTTCTAACAAACTCTAACTTCTGCTGTATTAACACTGAATGTTGCTTGTGTTATAACACATTATAGTCTAAAGTATAACTATGAATAGAGAAAGTCTTATAATGTATTATAACATAAACTCTATTAACTTCTGCTGTATTAACATTGAATGTTGCTTGTGTTATAACACATTATAGTCTAAAGTATAACTATGAATAGGGTAAGTCTTATAATGTATTATAACATAAACTCTATTAACTTCTGCTGTATTAACATTGAATGTTGCTTGTGTTATAACACATTATAGTCTAAAGTATAACTATGAATAGGGTAAGTCTTATAATGTATTATAACATAAACTCTATTAACTTCTGCTGTGTTAACATTGAATGTTGCTTGTGTTATAACACATTATAGTCTAAAGTATAACTATGAATAGAGAAAGTCTTATAATGCACTTATAACAAACTATATTAACTTCTGCTGTATTAACATTGAATGTTGCTTGTGTTATAACACATTATAGTCTAAAGTATAACTATGAATAGAGAAAGTCTTATAATGCACTTATAACAAACTCTATTAACTTCTGCTGTATTAACATTGAATGTTGCTTGTGTTATAACACATTATAGTCTAAAGTATAACTATGAATAGGGTAAGTCTTATAATGTATTATAACATAAACTCTATTAACTTCTGCTGTATTAACATTGAATGTTGCTTGTGTTATAACACATTATAGTCTAAAGTATAACTATGAATAGGGTAAGTCTTATAATGTACTTATAACATAAACTATATTAACTTCTGCTGTATTAACATTGAATGTTGCTTGTGTTATAACACATTATAGTCTAAAGTATAACTATGAATAGGGTAAGTCTTATAATGTATTATAACATAAACTCTATTAACTTCTGCTGTGTTAACATTGAATGTTGCTTGTGTTATAACACATTATAGTCTAAAGTATAACTATGAATAGAGAAAGTCTTATAATGCACTTACAACAAACTATATTAACTTCTGCTGTATTAACATTGAATGTTGCTTGTGTTATAACACATTATAGTCTAAAGTATAACTATGAATAGAGAAAGTCTTATAATGCACTTATAACAAACTATATTAACTTCTGCTGTATTAACATTGAATGTTGCTTGTGTTATAACACATTATAGTCTAAAGTATAACTATGAATAGGGTAAGTCTTATAATGTATTATAACATAAACTATATTAACTTCTGCTGTGTTAACATTGAATGTTGCTTGTGTTATAACACATTATAGTCTAAAGTATAACTATGAATAGAGAAAGTCTTATAATGTACTTATAACATAAACTCTATTAACTTCTGCTGTATTAACATTGAATGTTGCGTGTGTTATAACACATTATAGTCTAAAGTATAACTATGAATAGGGTAAGTCTTATAATGTATTATAACATAAACTATATTAACTTCTGCTGTGTTAACAATGAATGTTGCTTGTGTTATAACACATTATAGTCTAAAGTATAACTATGAAAAGGGAAAGTCTTATAATGCACTTATAACAAACTATATTAACTTCTGCTGTATTAACATTGAATGTTGCTTGTGTTATAACACATTATAGTCTAAAGTATAACTATGAATAGGGAAAGTCTTATAATGTACTTATAACATATACTATATTAACTTCTGCTGTATTAACATTGAATGTTGCTTGTGTTATAACACATTATAGTCTAAAGTATAACTATGAATAGAGAAAGTCTTATAATGTATTATAACATAAACTCTATTAACTTCTGCTGTATTAACATTGAATGTTGCTTGTGTTATAACACATTATAGTCTAAAGTATAACTATGAATAGGGGAACTCTTATAATATATTATAACTGTAGTTATATATATTTGAGAAAAGTTATAACTTATTATAAAGGTGTAATATGAGACGTTATAAATGCACTATAATGCATTTATAATGCCTTTATAATGCACTATAAATATGGGCTTCATAGAAGGTGTTACTCAGATAATTTTCTATTTAATCAAATTTGCATAAAGTTGAAAAGGATATACCTTGAAAACAGAAAGTGTCGACTATCCATTGACAAATCTATTGATGAGGAAAAGTTAACACTTCTGTAAATCGCCCAAGTGAACATGGTTATCGGCCGATGTCAATAATCACACGATGGCCAAATATTAGCCGATTAGCCTGGCTGATATATAGTTATTACCAACAGATCTACATGACAGTTTTGGAGAAGTGCGTCGCAAACACAGTCGCATCTGTTTGAGCTGTATGTTAGAGGTACTTCTTGTGCAAAAGATTCATATTTCAAATGAAGGAGAAACATAAACAAAGTTCTTCACACACTGAAGAAAATTAACTAAAAATCTTTATAAATGACATTTCGTTTAGTTAGAAGCAAGAGCAGGTCCAACCGTAATGCTGGTCCATTTAAGTTATCTTCCAAAATGAAAAAGGCACTTATGTTTACTCAGCCGTGCACACCGGCAATGCCAACCACGGGTACTTAAGGCTTCTAGCTCCTTCTTCCATATTAAAGTCTCACCCGCCATACAATTTTCCAGTTCAATATTTCATCAGCACCAAGACAAACCTTTGCCATAAAGCTTTAATTTAAAGCTTAAATTAATATTCAGGGTTCAAAACAAGCTAAGCTCAACCGCCAGCATTTAACCACAAAAACACTTTTTCATCTCGGACCTCCTTTTCTTACAATACAATGCAAAAAATGTGTGTTCCAGTGAGGCACTTACAATAGAAGTCAATGGGGTTTAATCTGTAAACATTAAAATATTCATTCACAATATATGTGTTAACTTGATTTTAGCGTGATTAAATCACTTACTAATCTTTTCAGTGTCAAGTTATTTATCCAATTTAACAACTCTGTTGCCATGACAACGTAATGCTAAATACTCATATAACTTACAAAAAAAAACAAGTTAGCATAGAATTAATTTATAAGAGAATTTCCGAAAATATTTGAGCATTGTGTTTTATCCTTTGATAGAGTTTGGCTCAATGAATGCCTCTATTAACTGCTCATGCAACTGGTATGCACTAGAAGTCAATAACAAATGTGGTTTTAACACCACATTTATTGAGCATGTTTATGTACACACCAATGTGTCTAATGACTATTATTATTATTATTATTATTACCATTAGACAGCGCAAGAAAACTGCATTTCATGTGATCATCAGGTTATTTCGTTTTTAACATCAAACTGTAAAGATGCATAAAGCACTTTGGATAAGTGCCAAAATTGGACTCCCGCCAGATTCACCTCTACCTGATTGGATCTTATTAGGGGGGTCAATATTCGGCACCAGGCCTACAACACTGAAGGTGTAAACAACACATCCAATGCAAAATTTGGGTAATGGATAAAATTGTATGTTTCTGACCATAATACACAAGCTCAAATAATACATGAGTTTTAACAGAGGAATTCATGTAAGTGCTTTTATTACATTATAAACGTCACATTTCCGCCTTTAATAAACTATAAAAATTGGCCCCATTGACTTGCATTGGAAGTGTCTCACTGGAACACACATTTTCACTTCTTTTTTCTTTTTAATGGAGGGATGAGACGAAATGATTTTAGTTGACATCAGCATAGTTGCGCAAATGCCCGGGATTGTACGTGCTGTGCGCACAATTTACGCATTATTTGCGTATTTGAAAGAATTTGTAATATTTGCCCATGGAAAAACTGACGGTGATTAAAAGATACAGTTTTACATACAAACCACACACAGGTGGCATTCAAAAAGTATCCCATCAGATCACCACCAAAGAATATTCCAAGATAAATCTCCATTTCCCGTTTAAAAGGCGGGATAATCTCCAAAACAATATAGTCCGTATTAAGAAAAGAGAAGTGATTAAGACTCAAGTGAGATTTAAATACAAATATATCATTAAAAAAAAATCACAATGTTTATTTACAACATGAACATAATATTCCAAAAGAGTTTTTCCATCAGAAAAAAAGTGATTCAAAAATCATGTTAAATTCACACGGTTGTCTCGCCATGTTTACTGTTCGCCAGTCTCGTGTAGAACCTCCTCCAGGAATTAAGCGTCTTCCCGGACCATATCCAGAACCCAGACGTGATGCCCACGATTAGGGTCATCAGATACTTGATCATGAACACCGTGAAGTCCGGGCTCATGTGCGGGTTGTGTGCGGGACAGGGCACGGCGTACGTCTTACAAGACTGACTAGTCCACGTCTGTTCCCAATGGTCCCGGAAAGCCTGTTCGTAGAAATAACACGCGATCACGATGGTGGCTGGCACCGTGTACAGGACACTAAAGATGCCAATGCGCACCATCAGCTTCTCCAGCTTCTCGGTTTTGGTGCCATCGAGCTTCATGATGGTTCTGATGCGGAACAGCGACACGAACCCCGCCAGGAGGAACGAGGTGCCGATGAACAGGTACACGAATAACGGTGCCAGGACGAAGCCTCGGAGCGCGTCCACGCTGTTGATGCCCACGAAGCACACCCCGCTCAGAACATCTCCGTCCACTTGACCCACGGCCAGGATGGTGATGGTCTTGATGGCTGGCACTGCCCACGCCGCCAGGTGGAAATACTGCGAGTTGGCTTCGATGGCTTCGTGGCCCCATTTCATGCCAGCGGCGAGGAACCACGTAAGCGCTAAGATGACCCACCAAATGGAGCTGGCCATGCTGAAAAAGTACAGCATCATGAACAGAATGGTGCAACCCTCCTTTTTAGTGCCCTGCACCACGGTCCTAAACTCGTTGTCGAACTTCTCGTTGCAGACCACTTTGTCTTCCAGGAGGAATCCTGCGATGTACGCGACGGACACCATGGTGTAACACCCGGACAGGAATATAATGGGTCTCTCCGGGTAACTGAAGCGCTTCATGTCCACCAAATAGGTCAGAACCGTGAACAGAGTGGACGCGCAACACAAAACAGACCAAATCCCGATCCAAATCCGCGCAAACTTCTGCTCGTCCTCGTCGAAGTACATCATCCCGTGGAGTTTCTTGGGTTCGCACGGCGCGCCGCAGTTCTCCTCGCCCAGAAAGCGGTAGTTGAGGTAGGGTGGCATCTTTAGCGACGTCGGGCATATAAAATGCCCCCTTTTGGCGTGGTCGGGTGTCGTTAGGGTCACGTCGGGAGTCGGGTTGATGGGCGCGCTCCTCTCCGATGTGTTCTGACCCACGCAAAGCTCTCTGCCGTGCACCGGGAACGACTCGCACGCGAGACTGTCGGGCCACTGGAACCCGAATTTGTTCATGAGCGCCTCGCAGCCCTGACGCGCCCGTTCGCACAGCGAGCGACACGGCGGCAGCGCCTGCTCCAGAACCGTGCACACCGGCGCGTACATGGAGCAAAGGAAGAACTTAAGGTCCGGGGAGCACTGGACTTTGACGAGCGGGTAAAACTGGTGCACCTCCAGCCCCGCGTCCTCCTGGTTCGTGTGCCCGAGAAGGTTGGGCATGATGGTCTCGTTGTACGCGATATCCGTGCAGAGCGGGATGGAAATGGGCTGACAGAAGCCGTGCTCCGGTACCGACATGCCACGGTCCCCGTACTGTCCGTTTATCCTCAATATTCCCAACGAGGCGAGCAGGAGAAGCGCGGAGGCAGCGCGCACGGCCATCTTCTGCGGTTTCTCCTCGCTGCCAGCTGGCGCGCCAGCGCACTGTCCTCCCCAGACGCTCTTTGTTGGTTTATCCGTCCAAATGGGATTTTACTCCGGTCAAAACTTTTAGGAAAGTACGGTGGGAACTTTAAACGGTGTTCCGCAGATCATGAACGAATACAACGACATTAAAGAAAACAATAGTGATGTTTATTATACGGAGTTGCAGTGAGTGCTGTGTCCGTGCGTGCGTGTCTGGGCAACTGAGAGCTGTTCAAACCTGTTTCCAGGCGCCCAGCTGTCTGCTGCTCATCACCGAAACAAGGGCGGGGCTTATTACGCACGGACGGCGTGTGTTAGGGAGCGTCGTCATTTATGTGCCTGTGGTTCGTTTTACATTTTTTGATTTCTTTGGGTTTTTCAATTTCTTTCACTATGGGCACGTTTGGACTTGTGCACTTCATAAAATTAAAAACATCCACAGAACACAAAACATGTCTTCCATACAATGAAAGTAGATGGTGATTTAAACAGTCACGCTCCCAATGGGACACTAATATTTGGGGTTCTGTGTTTGCTGGGATTATCATTACCTATCGACAATTTCTGTGTGAGTAATTTACCAACATGCAAATATCAAATAACACATTTTAGATATTGCTTTTGCTAATTTTAGTACTTGCTTGTTGTTGTTTTTTTTATTTGTGTGTGGATTTTTTTCTCCCCAATTTGGGACGTCCAACTCCCAATGCAACCCGGTATCACGCCGAGGCGTGAAATAGACACGCCGGTCCACTCGCGGATGCGTGTCTATTTCACGCTTTGCCTCCTCCAGGCGTGTACATGACACGCGCGCGTCTACGTAGAATACCGGCAGGGGGCGATCGTTTCCTCGACGCCAACAACTGTCCGCGCACCAAAGAGGAAGCGATATATCGCGTTCTCCAGTTCCGGTTAGCGGGATATATATTTTTGTACATAAATACACTTTTTAAATAAAAATATATATATATATATATATATATTTATGTATTTATTTACATCAGCACAAGATACTCGACAGCCCACACACACACACACACACACACATATAACAACGTTAGGCTACAGCAACGTTAGGATTTCTTCATGAAAGCAGCACTGTAATGAACCTTTATTTGTCACATATGGTCACAAGTGAAAGTAACCGGCGAAATTGGCCGGCATCCCGCCCGCACGAACGTGCAACGCGACGACAACGGTATCGCTTCCTCTTTGGTGCGCGGAGAGTTGTTGGCGTCGAGGAAACGATCGCCCCCTGACGGTATTCTACGTAGACGCGCGCGTGTCATGTACACGCCTGGAGGAGGCAAAGCGTGACACCGACACGCATCCGCGAGTGGACCGCGTGTCTATTTCACGCCTCGGCGTGATATCGGGTTGCCCAATGCGCTCCAAGTCCTCGTGGTGGCGTAGTGACTCGCCTCAATCCGGGTGGCGGAGGACGAATCTCAGTTGCCTCCACGTCTAAGACTGTCAATCCGCACATTTTATCACATGACTTGTTGAGCACGTTACCGTGGAAACGTAGTGCGTGTGGAGGCTTCACACTATTCTCCGCGGCACGACTCACCAAGCGGCCTACCGAGAGCGAGAACCACATTATAGTGACCACGAGGAGGTTACCCCATGTGACTCTACCCTCCCTAGCAACCGGGCTAATTTGGTTACCCCATGTGACTCTACCCTCCCTAGCAAACGGGCTAATTTGGTTACCCCATGTGACTCTACCCTCCCTAGCAACCGTGCCAATTTGGTTGCTAAGGAGACCTGGCTGGCGTCACTCAGCACGCCCTGGATTCAAACTCGCGACTCCAGGTGTGATAGTCAGCGTCTTTACTCCCTGAGCTACCCAGACCCCCGTACTTGCTTGTTTTGAGTATTGAGGGCATTACCTCCCCTCCATCCCTCCCTGGAATCACGCCCCTGCATGAAAGCAAATTTGCTGACACAAGCCTCTAAGAAATACATGTCATGTTATTTGACAAAGCCATAAAATGTTTTTGCATGTATTTGAGACTTTTGGCCAATGTAGTTCTTTATCAAAATCATAATATTAATCCATACAGACAATAAATGAGCTAATTAGACTTTAGTCAAAATAATCATCTACCAAACTATTGAACAGATATTGAGTGCCGGCCCATCACAATTGCTTACAATTGGGGAAAGTGAAATATGGTGTCTCCCCCATGGTCTACATGCAGAAATAATCAAAGGACCAACATGTCCGTGATGTAAAATAGAGATGGTCCCTAAAGTGTAGCCCCGCCCACAGCCCTCCTATTGGTTACAGCATGTGTCTGTTAGAGTCATGTTAAATGAGAGGAACATGATTTGCAGTGACAGGGGAATGTAAAGAGTGTTTTTAACATTTAGCCTGTCTACCTTTGGCCTATTTTACCTTTATAATATAGTTTATTAGTGAGTCATTAACAAAGATTAAATGCCCTACCAAATCACTTGTTCTTAAAGTAAATATTCAGGTTAATTGAGTCACTTTTTAACATTTACCTTACAAATAAATATATATAAAATGAGATGTCTTATTTATAACAAATACTACTAATAACGATCTGTTAAGCATTAACTAATGCATTAATGCTTGTTAATGAGTTATTCATTAAAATAATGTTTATTCTAAGGTGCAAGATTGTTTTTCACAGAACTTTCAGAGGTGGGAGCAAGTCACACATGTTCAAGTCTCAAGTCTTAACCATCAAGTCACACATCAAATCTCGAGTCTTATCCATCAAGTCTCGAGTCAAGTCACGAGTCAAGTCACAAGTCTTAACCATCAAGTCTCGAGTCAAGTCACAAGTCTTAACCATCAAGTCTCGAGTCAAGTCTCAAGTCTTAACCATCAAGTCTCGAGTCAAGTCTCAAGTCTTAACCATCAAGTCTCGAGTCAAGTCTCAAGTCTTAACCATCAAGTCTCGAGTCAAGTCTCAAGTCTTAACCATCAAGTTACGAGTAAAGTCTCAAGTCTTAACCATCAAGTCTCGAGTCAAGTCTCAAGTCTTAACCATCAAGTCTCGAGTCAAGTCTCAAGTCTTAACCATCAAGTCTCGAGTCAAGTCTCAAGTCTTAACCATCAAGTCTCGAGTCAAGTCTCAAGTCTTAACCATCAAGTCACGAGTCAAGTCTCAAGTCTTAACCATCAAGTCACGAGTCAAGTCTCAAGTCTTAACCATCAAGTCACGAGTCAAGTCTCAAGTCTTAACCATCAAGTCTCGAGTCAAGTCTCAAGTCTTAACCATCAAGTCTCGAGTCAAGTCTCAAGTCTTAACCATCAAGTCACGAGTCAAGTCTCAAGTCTTAACCATCAAGTCTCGAGTCAAGTCTCAAGTCTTAACCATCAAGTCTCGAGTCAAGTCTCAAGTCTTAACCATCAAGTCTCGAGTCAAGTCTCAAGTCTTAACCATCAAGTCTCGAGTCAAGTCTCAAGTCTTAACCATCAAGTCTCGAGTCAAGTCTCAAGACTTAACCATCAAGTCATGAGTCAAGTCTCAAGTCTTAACCATCAAGTCTCGAGTCAAGTCTCAAGTCTTAACCATCAAGTCACGAGTCAAGTCTCAAGTCTCGAGTCAAGTCACGAGTCAAGTCTCAAGTCTTAACCATCAAGTCTCGAGCCAAGTCTCAAGTCTTAACCATCAAGTCTCGAGTCAAGTCTCAAGTCTTAACCATCAAGTCTCGAGTCAAGTCTCAAGTCTTAACCATCAAGTCTCGAGTCAAGTCTCAAGTCTTAACCATCAAGTCTCGAGTCAAGTCTCAAGTCTTAACCATCAAGTCACGAGTCAAGTCACAAGTCTTAACCATCAAGTCTCGAGTCAAGTCACAAGTCTTAACCATCAAGTCTCGAGTCAAGTCTCAAGTCTTAACCATCAAGTCATGAGTCAAGTCTCAAGTCTTAACCATCAAGTCACGAGTCAAGTCTCAAGTCTTAACCATCAAGTCTCGAGTCAAGTCTCAAGTCTTAACCATCAAGTCTCGAGTCAAGTCTCAAGTCTTAACCATCAAGTCTCGAGTCAAGTCTCAAGTCTTAACCATCAAGTCTCGAGTCAAGTCTCAAGTCTTAACCATCAAGTCTCGAGTCAAGTCTCAAGTCTTAACCATCAAGTCACGAGTCAAGTCTCAAGTCTTAACCATCAAGTCTCGAGTCAAGTCTCAAGTCTTAACCATCAAGTCTCGAGTCAAGTCTCAAGACTTAACCATCAAGTCATGAGTCAAGTCTCAAGTCTTAACCATCAAGTCTCGAGTCAAGTCTCAAGTCTTAACCATCAAGTCTCGAGTCAAGTCTCAAGTCTTAACCATCAAGTCTCGAGTCAAGTCTCAAGTCTTAACCATCAAGTCTCGAGTCAAGTCTCAAGTCTTAACCATCAAGTCACGAGTCAAGTCTCAAGTCTTAACCATCAAGTCTCGAGTCAAGTCTCAAGTCTTAACCATCAAGTCACGAGTCAAGTCACAAGTCTTAACCATCAAGTCTCGAGTCAAGTCACAAGTCTTAACCATCAAGTCTCGAGTCAAGTCTCAAGTCTTAACCATCAAGTCTCGAGTCAAGTCTCAAGTCTTAACCATCAAGTCTCGAGTCAAGTCTCAAGTCTTAACCATCAAGTCTCGAGTCAAGTCTCAAGTCTTAACCATCAAGTCTCGAGTCAAGTCTCAAGTCTTAACCATCAAGTCTCGAGTCAAGTCACAAGTCTTAACCATCAATTATTGATGGGCATTATTTGCTCCCTGGATTTGATTTTCAGGGGCATTGCCTACATTTGGGCATATTTTTTCTAACCATTTAAAACAAACTGTCTCGTATGTTTGTCAAAATGCTTCACTTTAATTGATTCATTAATACAAATGATATAAATGATTAATACACATTGAGCATTTATAACCTCTTACCCTAAATCAACATCAGTATATTATGCCATAATATGTATTACGAGGAATATAATATAATATTAAGAACAACATTTCTGGGGGAATTTTTGCCCTACAAATACACCACTGAAATTCCAAATGTGGCTCTTGTAATTAATTCCTCGGTTTTTAATTGATAACATCTGCTATAGTTCTTAATTTTCTATTATAATCCTTGTTAAACATTTTATGGCATAACAAATGAATTAATGTTGATTTTATTCATAGGGTAAGAGGTAATACACATACCACACACATTTCTGACCCTGATAAAATATCATTGATATTATACAAAAATATTATTGCATTGAATAAGTAATTGTCTATAATGTTTTAGCCTATGACACATAGTTTGAGAGTGTAAAGAGATCGGCTTGATTGCATCATCAGAGTGGGCGGTGGCTCTTTTTCAATGACTTTTCCGAATGGTGGATTTCTCTTAAGGGTTACTCATAATCTGGAATTTTCCAATTAAACATGTTTTTAAAATGAAGTTGAAATCTCACTGACATCTTGGCTTCTTCAGAATCATATATCACCGACGAGCTGATGGTCGGTGTTTCTTTAGATGTGTACTTGAAGTTATTACGAGAATGTATTCTTGTGATTCATCCTGAAGCTTGTTGGGTTGGTTTGGCTTGGAAGTCTACTCGTGAAAGTTTCTATAATCCCTGTGGAGAGAATGAAAGGGAAAACCTTCCCAAAACGGCTGTTCGCATTGTGAAAACAGTGGTTGGTTTGAAGCATTAATAAACTTTATTTGTATTTCAGGTAAAACAACGATAAACAACATTTACAGAAGGACATTACATCTTCCATAATAACATTACATATAGATTCTAACAAATAATGCAATTACTAATTTAATCAGGGTCGTTTCAGACCTTTCTGGCATCCTAGGCGAGATACCTGTTGCTGCCCCCATTGGGTGGGGGGTGTTTGGGGTGGCTTCTTCTTTGGGCACCCTCCAAACCACCCCCCAGCAGGTGGCACCCTAGGCGAGATCCCCATTGCTGCCCCCATTTGGGAGGGGAATTTGGGGTGGCCTCCTCTTTGGTGCACCCCCTACCCCCCAGCAGGTGGCGCCCTAGGTGAGATACCTGTTACTGCCCCATTGGGTGGGTTTTTTTTGGGGTGGCTTCCTCTTTGGAGCACCCCCCAAACCACCCCCCCACCCTCCACCAGGTGGCGCCCTAGGCGAGATCCCAATGGCTGCCCCCATTGGGGAGGGGGTTGGGAGGGGGGTTTGGGGTGGCCTCCTCTTTGGTGCACGCCCCAAACCACCCCCCAGCAGGTGGCGCCCTAGGCGAGATCCCTATTGCTGCCCCCATTGGGGGGGGGGGGTTGGGGTTGGGGTGGCCTGCTCCTTGGTGCACCCCCCCAGCAGGTTGCGCCCTAGGCGAGGTCCCTACGATGGGGCCCAACAGGGCGACCGCCTAGTTCGCCTATGCCTAGAAACGGCCCTGACTCTAATATATTCGACGTTTCTTTTTCTTGTATAAAGTGACCGGCTACACTTCTACGTTCCAGACAGCTTGTCGAACTTCTGTATTATTTCAGAGCATCTTACAAAGAGCAAAACTCGATATAGGCGAGTGAAGCAAAAACAGATCAAGTGTCCAGCGCAGCGAGATGCATAACGCCTTCTGCCCAATAATACATACGGAATATGAATTAGACAAGGGGGCATTCGTGACCTGAATGCAGAAGCGTTCAAGCGTCGCTACTGCCACTGGCGTCTTAATGCCCCCTCGTCATATATACAGCAGAGTATATAACAAAGATTACAAAAGATTAAATATAAGTTACAGATGAATAGAAGAATAACATGGTACTGACAGCACATTCCAAAGCATGTCATATAGAGCAAACATGGGAATCTAAAGCTATTCCCATTATTTATTTATTTTTTTAACATTTATATATTGATTTAATATCGTCTGGATGCCGACTTTGAAGTGAGAGCCAATGATTGCGCAAACATGATGTCTGGTTTGTGAGCGTCACAGTGCTAAATGTGCAATTTAAATGAACATTAATTATTAGTTATCTTTTAGTTTTCTCCATGATCTCACTGTGAAACTAAAGGAAACTCTAAAGGTGGAGATAAAATACAGCGAGTGGTTAAAAATCTAGTTTAAAAAACATGTTTCAAGTTCGTAGAAATGTAATCTTTGAGTCCATGTTGGTTTTTAGAAATGTTTGAAAAGCATTAATTGCATTTTCTACAAAAAAAAAAAAAGTTTTAATGTCAAGTGGTGCAACAATCAAGGTATTCAAATACTTAAAAAATACCTTGATATAAAAGTGTTCGCAACGTAATCGTTACTTTCAAGAAGAGGTTACTCCATTTGACTAGAACAAAATGCACCTTTTCATAAAAATCTCTGATATATATTTTATTTTTAATCTTCACACACAGTCTCTGAGGGGTTCTCTATGTTTTATATGGTTTTCATTGGTTTGTTTTGGTCACATGACAATAAAATGGCAACCTATGGCACATGCCAGTTATCCCAAATGATTTTGATTTGGAGCACAACATTTGTCAAATATTAATGGTATATTAAAACAATTTTATTTGACTCCTTTTTTCAAGTTTTTTTTTTTTGTTGTAAGAAATAATAAAATATTATCCTGCGCTACTCATGCCAACACATCCCAAGAATTACAGCTTTTTATGAGATTTTGATTTTATTTACCGTCAACGGACATTTTTTTTATTTTTTTTATTTTACTTTAGGCCCAGAACAAGCATTGAACTCCTAAAATAAAAAAAAATAAAAATTAAAAAATTAAAAAAAATAATTAAAAAAATTAAAAAAATTAAAAAATTAAAAAAAATAAAAGTAGAGGCGTGATCAAGTTATTGTTTTGCGTGAAATGCGATTTCACGCAAAACAATATTTCATCATTTTTTTTGACTTGATCATTTTAATGCATATTTGAAAAATGGCAAAAAACATTAAAAATCACTGACCCTGACGCCACTTTATTAACACCTGGCATCTCCGGTCGCTAATATTAATCCAGTAAAAAAGCTAACACCAAATGGGTTAAACTGCTAGCATCCATGTTTCTTGTTTATAGCTGCGAGACGCAAAAACATTGCAATAATATTCACTGTCAACATCGGAAGCCATTCATGAATTGCATACACATGCAAAATGATCATTTAGGGGATTCAATCCTACGTTAAAATATTGTTCGCTCCCAAAAATGTGGCCTTAAAGGTGCTGTATTTATTTTAGCGTTCTGAAGCTTTCACGTGGCTGAGCCGTTGAATTAGCCACGCCCCCTCATTTAAAAACCCCTCCCTTTGAAGATAATTTTGAGAGCAAAACTGAGCAAAAGAGCAGCATTGTTTGTTCCAGTGGCTGTCAAATTCAACAGTGGCACAATAGCACCCTCAACTGGCAAACATCATGAATAACAGCCTCAATGATCCACTTCATATGCAACACTATGAGAACAAGCAAAATGATTGACAGCTGAAAAGAGTCACATTTCTGATTGCTGTTTACAAAGTCTGGACCGTTGAGATATCTCAGGACACTTATTTCATGAATATCTTTAAGGGAGTAGGAACATTTTTTGCATAATTTACAAAGACCAAATCGCTTACAGCACCTTTAAGTAACATACAGGTGCAACAACACGTGACCCGATAAGCTGGAATGTTGAGCAAAAATGTTCAAAAGTGCATTCGCAGTAGGTGATGAAGACCTTTTAAACTCCATGAACACCATTATAATCCTCTGACCATCAGCCATACTATTATGATTAAAGCTAAATCAAGATATTCAACTTGTACAAATGTTAATAATACAATGAAAACGGATTATGTTCTGTCATGTTATATCTGTCAAGGCATGACGGATAAAGGGACATGCACGCCTGTACACTTGAGTAACAGCATTTCATTCCGTTTATTAAATCTGATTACAAGTGGCCGTTCTGTTGACCGACGGCTAATGCTAATGTAATAATCTAAATACATTTTTCTTGATGATCTATTAACAGTGTAGGGCCAAACATTGCTAATATACGCCATTTTGCACTCATCACAGAAAGCTAAATATTGTTTTTAAACACAAAGAGACTCATACCGTTTCAGCTCAGCTACTAATACTGTACCCAAACATAGATTATATTATTATCTCGCTCAATAGATCTGTTGCGCTGAAATCGTTTGTGTCAAAACAGACGGACATGAACAGGAAGTGCAGTATCTGCCGTACCGAGAGCCCTGATCATTACGGGGAATAGGGGAGTAGTGCACTTGGAGAAGTGTCCTTCGGACCACCCTCCGTCCTTCTTAACGTAACGCATCTTATCAGCGAGACTTCGACTTCTACGCAATTCGAAGTGGTATGGGGGCGTTCACACAGGATGCATTTTTGCGTTCAAAAACAGCTTGACGCAGTGCGAGAAAATGGGACCAAACACAGTGCCCTCGGGACACGTATGAACATATTTTTAGCATAGCGCTCATGGCGCGAGACACTAAAAAACAGCGAACGCAAGAATGGAGATGGAGTTGGGCAAAAATGTAGTCTGTGCGAACAGCCCCTAACAGTACAAAACAACATCTTTTCGGGCCATGTTAATGATCAGTTAGCGAGTGCAATTCGTTATTAGATTGTCACGAGCTTTCGGACGGAACAGCGAAAAAAACAAATCAATTTTCTAAACGTGGACGACCGAATTTCTTTCCCATGCACAGTAGCACCAGTGCAAACGTATTGCCTGTGTTTAACCCTCAATGCACACTTAAATACACACAGTTCTCAAGTACCGCGATAATCCCCCGAATGCTTCTCAGCCGCTAGCGATGGTGCTAATTGCTTTAGCGTTGTCCCTGCAGTGAGTGAACGTGCACCATCAGGCTGCAAACGCATGGACAACATCATAATCAGTGCGAATATTTTTATTACTGTCGGTATTATTGAAAAGTTTCATAAAGTAGCCCAGAAAGTGGAAGGTAGCAAGAAATGCTAAATGCTAGCTCTGTATTGTCTGGACGGCATTTGGTCTGTTCTCTACAATAGACACTTATATTTGACCGTACATACAAATATATACATTCATACATAGATAGCTACATACACAACCAGCTCGTATTAATTGCCTTTTGAAGTCCTTCCCTTGATGTTTCCGAGCGTTGTTCGCATGTCGACGATGTGGGAACATAACGCAACATTCCTCGGAAACAAACAGCGGAAAAACAGATGATAAACTCAGATATGACTGGATGCATTCAGCTTGACTTGTGTCTTCACACTCTCAGTCTCACAGGGAAGGTCGAATCAGCTGGAAATAAAATAAGATAAATAAACAGAAGAGCCACTCGCGTATCATTCCTCTCTCTTTGTCCTCAGCTTCTTCACGGATGACAAAAACCTGCAACAAAAGACAAAAACATCCATCGTTAGACCTGGTGTGCACGCTCACGTTGTGAGTTGGGGAGTAACTAACTAAAGCTAAAGTTTTATTTGTTAAATAGGTTAGCTTTTACGCTATACTAGGGGTGTTCATTACATCGATCGCTGGACAACCACTGGTTGACCTCGCTAACGAACCACAAGGAAAGAAGAGCAAAGAGCAACTACACAAATAAGTAACGAGAATCTCTAAGATCACTTTTTACTTCCTCATGTCGGCTCCTGTGCGCTGTTTGACCGACCGATAAGCGGCTTACGTGTGCGCTTCATGTGCACGTGTGATCTGAGCATGCTTGCGGAGTTGCGTTAATGCGACGTGCGCCTAAACAGTAAAATTCACATTTTAAAACTGAGTGAAAATGCTAGTACTTTATTGTGGTATCAAAACTGATAGAGAATAGTCCAATTGCTTTCATATGCAGCAAAATGGACATAATGACCAAAATACCCCCAAATAATCGTAATCGAATCACAATCGTAATTGAAATGAATTAGAATGAAATCAGGAAATCTGTTTTAATACCCAGCTCTAACCAAAGTCAGACATGTACATACACTTAGGTTGAAGTCATTAAAACTCCACAGATTTCATATTAGCAAACTATAGTTTTGGGAAGTCGTTTAGGACATCTACTTTGTGCATGACATGAGTCGGTTTACAGACCGATTGTGTCACTTTTAATTGACTATATCACAATTCCAGTGGATCAGATGTTTACATGCACTAAGTTAACTGTGCCTTTAAGCAGCTTGGAAAATTCCAGAAAATGATGTCAAGCCTTTAGACAATTAGCCAATTAGCATCTGATAGGAGGTGTGCTGAATTGGAGGTTTGTACCTGTGGATGTATTTTAAGGACTATCTTCTAACTCAGTGCCTCTTTGCTTGACATCATGGAAAAATCAAAAGAAATCAGACAAAACCTCAGAAAAACAACTGTGGACCTCCACAAGTCCGGTTCATCCTTGGGAGTAATTTCCAAACGCCTGAAGGTGCCACGTTCATCTGTACAAACAATAGTACGCCAGTATAAACACCATGTGACCACACAGTCATCAGACCGCTCAGGAAGGAGACGCTATCATGTGACCACACAGTCATCACACCGCTCAGGAAGGAGACGCCATCATGTGACCACACAGTCATCATACCGCTCAGGAAGGAGACGCCATCATGTGACCACACAGTCATCATACCGCTCAGGAAGGAGACGCCATCATGTGACCACAAAGTCATCATACCGCTCAGGAAGGAGACGCCATCATGTGACCACACAGTCATCATACCGCTCAGGAAGGCGACGCCATCATGTGACCACACAGTCATCATCCCGCTCAGGACGGAGACGCATTCTGTCTCCTAGAGATGAACGTAGTTTGTGTGAAAAGTGCAAATCAATCCCAGAACAACAGCAAAGGACCTTGTGAAGATGCTGGAGGAAACAGGTAGACGAGTATCTAGATCCACAGCAAAATGAGTCCTATAACGACATCACCTGAAAGTCTGCTCAGCAAGGAAGAAGCCGCTGCTCCAAAACCGCCATATAAAAGCCAGACTACAGATAGCAAGTGCACATGGGGACAAAGATCTCACTTTTGGAGAAATGTACCTCTGGTCTGATGAAACAAATATTGAACTGTTTGGCGATAATGACCATCGGTATGTTTGGAGGAAAAAGGGTGAGGCTTGCAAGCCAAAGAACAGCATCCCAACCGGGAAGCACGGGGGTGCAGGATCATGTTGTGGGGGTGCTTTGCTGCAAGAGGGACTGGTGTACTTCCCAAAATAGAAGCAACATGGTCGGGATACTCAAACAAAACAGAACTATGTTCTGAGTGCACCAAACGCAGTGTTTACACTTTTACTTCTAGTTGATTCTGCATATATTAAACTGGGAAAATGACACCCTTGAGCTTTTAAAATGTTTTCCCCAACAGAGTTTATGCGAGGAAGAGCAGCTAGAAGCAGACAGATCTGGCTTGCTGGTTTCTCTCCTAATCTTCCTCTTTTTCTATTTTTTCCACCATTGACCAAACTGCTAATAAATAATGCATGCACCTCTCTGTCTGACAGCCTGTTATTCCCAGCCCTTTTCTTTCTCTCCAATTTGGAATTTCCTGCCTTTATCTGTGGCCCTTCCCCCACTCTGTCTCAGTCCATGCGTTTGGAAAGCCTGTCCCGTGTGAGTTTGTGTGTGTCGGAGATCAGAGCTCTAGGAAGACCACTTGGTTTGCCAGTTTCACCTACAGGGACGGATGGGGACGGACTGGGGGGGGGGGGGGGGGGGGGGTACCATATGTAGGATCCAGTATAAAGTATTTCACATCACAAAAGTGATATTTAATCCACAGATCAAGCTCTATCTCTTTTAGAAGAGCTACCTCTTTTAGCTCTTTTAAAGGGATAGTCCCAAATATAAACAATGCATCATTATTTACTCACCCACATGTTGTTCCATACTCATTTGAGGCAAAAGGAGAATTCACACAGCTCCTCTCCACACATCAACAGTTCATTTGATGCCAGTGACATGCACAGCTGACGACTGATGTCATGCATTTCCAACATGTGCCATCGGCACCTTATTTCATGGTTATTTTGTTCATTTTTGGAGCTAGACAATTCAAGTCAATGGGGTTTATTTTTGGAGGGTTTAAAATGCAGAAATGGGACGATTATACTTTGGCACTTTCATTAATTCTTCTGTTAAAAATTGTGTATTATTTAAGCTTTAAATCGTAATTTTTATGGTCGTTTTAGGGGTTTTCTGTTTTCGGCGTTACGTCGTCATGGCAACGAAGTTGTATAATCGTCTCTATCTTCACACAGATGTGGTTAATAAGTGATTTAATGACAGTAAACTCATGTTAACACACATATTGTTTATGTGTCTATACTTGTGAAACAGTATTTTAATGTTGACAGATTAAACCCCATTGACTTGCATTGGAAGTGTCTCACACACACACACACACACACACACACACACACACACACACACACACACACACACACACATTAAACCCCATTGACTTGCATTGGAAGTGTCTCACACACACACACACACACACACACACACACACACACACACACACACACACACACACACACACACACACACAGATTAAACCCCATTGACTTGCATTGGAAGTGTCACACACACACACACACACACACACACACACACACACACACACAGATTAAACCCCATTGACTTGCATTGGAAGTGTCACACACACACACACACACACACACACACACACACACACACACACACACACAGATTAAACCCCATTGACTTGCATTGGAAGTGTCTCACTGGAACACACATTTGTGCCATTAGAGTAAGAAAAATAAACAAAATTTCTGACTTTAGATTTCTGCAAACAAGTCATTTTTGGTTCTCAATGAAATGTTTCTTGTTTTAGGGATGTTAAGATGTTTTTACTGGAAAGCAAGACAAAAACAATGAGTAAGAAAATGAGTTTTTTTGTATTGTGAGGGTGAGTAAATAATGATTTTTGGGTGAACTACTGTATTAAATTATGAGGAGCTTGTAGCCAGACAAGGTAAAGTTTTGAAGTCATGTGCACAACTCACAGTTTAAACTACAATCACAAAATTTGTCAAAATAATATATGCAGCTGCATTTGGGCTGATCAAAGCTGTGTTTTTTCAAGCTAGCAGTCGCCAAAAAAAGCAAATAACATTCTTAAAGAGATAAAAATGGCTGCCGTGTGTTTCAGAGTTTTCTGCGACCGCTAGACTGAGCAGACAGACTCCTCACGAGCAGGCTGGAGGGTCGTGACCTTTGACCCCACCCCCTGGCAGAGGTCTCGTCACGTCTTAAAGCGTGTAACGAACTGCGTCAGACTGCAATAAAACGCCACTCGCCGGCCCCCTCAGCTGTGTGAACTGTGCTGACATTTTAATAAGGCTTTCACGGGAGAGAAAGACAACGTGCATGCGAGACAGTGTTTGCATTTCAATACATGCAAACTCCCTGAAGGATTTAATACAGCATTCAGAAGTTTCCAGTCGTTATAAACGCAAAAATGCAGCGTTGTAGCCAAGACAGTCATGCAGCACTTCAGCGGTCTTCTGTATATGGACAAAGATGTCAATTTTAATGACCTCGATAACTTCAACTCCAGACAGAATGTGTGGTATGAAAGGCAATAAACTAAACTTTTCCTTTCATGCATGCTAGTAGCTGCTGTGTAGTGAGGTCAGTCGATTAACTCTTTCAGTGCCATCGACAGCAGAGACAACATGGGAAGACAAAGTTGCATGAGGACGGAATTTATATGTTTGTCGTAACAGAGTCTGTTTCAGACACACGCACACACAAACACACGCACACGCAAACATGGACGCATGCACACACACACACACGCACGCACGCACGCAAACACACACACGCAAACACACGCACACGCAAACATGCAGCATGCACACACACACACACACTCACACACACACACTCACACTGACACACACACACACACACACACACACACACACACTCACACACACAAACACACACACACTGACACACACACTGACACACACACGCAAACACTCACACACACAAACAGTCACACACACACTTTGCTTTTAACGAATGCAAGTGTCATACGGTACGGAATGATCAAAATGGTCATTTTTTTGGCTGAAAATAACGCTTTGAGAGTCGTAGAGGGGTGGGCTTGTCTTCATGATGGTGGGCTCATGGAAGTGAGTTTCAGTTGTGCACATTCCAGCGAGCGATCGGTCACTGACCCACGCAGATGCATTATGGGAATGTTGTTTTAGCCAAGAGCTCATGGATTAAATGTGCGATCCTCTCGTAGAATGCTCTGACAGGTGACGAACACTTGAGTGAATCTCATGAAACCCATCAAGAGCATGTCCAGCTCAGATTTCATCCCAGGATCAAAATAATTTTTGCATCACAGTTTTTAAGTAAATTCAACTTGTGGTCATTTTATGTCAGCACAACTACACAACCTCTGTTAGATATACATTTGAATGATTTGTATTGTAAGCTGTCGGGTTGGATTGCAGGCTTATGTCATTCATACTTGTGTCTTTATATCATGTGTTTAAGCACAGACGAGAAGTACCGGCTGTCACGTGTTCCAGCAGGCTGTTCAGTCACTCACTGTCAAACAGTTCAGGACAGCCGAGTCGGGACGGCCGAGTCGGGACGGCAGTCTATATGCATGTTTAACTGTTAACTGTTTGCCGAAGATCTTTACTTGATAATTAGTTTAGCATGTAACCTACTTTCTATTATAACTTTACTGCTACAGAAACGAGTAAAGGGGGGGTCGTTGCCCTTTTCGTATGTGGCACGGCGGAGGGCGGGGCCGGGTCGTGACTCAACACGCCCGGTCCCGTATTAGGCTAATCAAGCCACCGAGAGGGATAAAGGCCAATCGCAGAGGGCGGTGCGAGAGAGAGATCTTAGTCTCAACCCGGCCCCGCCCTCCACCGTGCCACATTCCTCCCCTCGCGGTCGGCGGCCACTCCTCCGCTTCCACATTCCTCCCTCGTTCTTTCAGGCTGGGGACCCCCGGCCTGACATACATCCCCTGGGCGCGCCTCCTGCACGGTCTACTGGCGGGTCCTCCAGGCGGTCGGGGAATCCAGTCCCCACTCGCCCCGCATCCTGGCGGTCGGGCCACTCCGTCACCCGGCAGAAGCCAGAAGGCAGCGGCGCTCCCCTGGGTGGACGGCAGTGTCAAGGACTCTGCGATGGGCATCCCTCCTCCTTCCCGGGTTTCGGCACCAATGTAAAACAGTTCACACTCACGGGCAAGGAAGAGGCGAGAAACCGGCTTGACGTACAAATGACAGTTTTAATGGAAAACTCAAAAGACAAACACACAGGACAATGGACATGTCCCGTAAGGATTTCTCTCTGTCCCACACCGCCCTCAGCGATTGGCCTTTATCCCTCTCGGTGGCTTGATTAGCCTAATACGGGACCGGGCGTGTTGAGTCACGACCCGGCCCCGCCCTCCGCCGTGCCACATCGTAATATCGGTGCCCCCTACGGTATAGCGCAGCACCATTTGTGGCCCATTCTGCAGCGGCTCATTTCAGCTTTGTCCCAGTTCTCCCAATGGCTAGTCCGCCCGTGTCCCGGGAAAATTCCCGGTATGCTAGATTACCAATCCAGCCCTGTTCCAGCTAATTCTCTATAAAGTTACTTTGGAACAACGTGTATCGAAAAGCACAAATAATAATACAAACATTAATGACTTGATTTGATTTGACTTTTACTTCACAATGTTTTGAAGAGAACTCGCCATGGGATTCCTCAGGATTTTCCTATGTGGTTTTTATAACAGGAGTTTTCAATTTATACGTAAAAGAAGGTCTGTGGTAAACATTCCTTGGCAATACGTTGAAATAAATTATACACTTTCATGCCTCAAATTTTGAAGCCATTCTGAATTGCATTTTTTGTAAACCCCCATTGGAAAAACCCATTGGAAAATCCTGAGGGAATCCATGGGGAAGTCTCGTCCAGGTTAGTCTACAAACGGACATCATGGCCGAACAGCTCTATACAAGGGAATAAGGCACTTTTTGATGCAAAAATCACATAAAATAACTAATGACGGATAAAAATAACGGAACGCATACCCGCGATAAAAATGACACAAAAGAAAATGCCACTTCCCTACTGGTAAATCACCCACCCGGAGTTATTCAGTTTGTGGACCTCAAGTTAACAATCCTGGACCTTTAAAGGGACAGTTCACCCAGAAATTTTAATTGTCATCATTTACTCACTCTAGTGTCCTTCCAAATATATAAGGAAGACATCATGCAACATTTTTGCCTCAGTCACCATTCACTTTCAGTGCATTTTTTTTCCTCCATAGAATGAAAGTGACATCTCCTTTTGAGTTCATCAGAAGAAACAAAGTCACAGCTTTAGACCGACAAGAGGGTGAGTAAATCATTACAGATGTTCCATTTTCCTTTTACAGTGAGAATGTAAGGCCACTTAAGAATATGAGTATGTGTTTGCGCTGCTCTGATTTGGGAAGTCAGTCCATGAGTGCAGATAAAACAGATAAAAGTTTGCTCTGTTGACACGGGACGGCTTGATCAATCGCACAGCCTGTAGGCGAGTTTGCACGATTCCCTCCAGTCCTCTATATCTGTCAGAATAAACTGCACGGTAAAAAAAACACACATCTGTTCTGGTCAGTGAGCAGTTCTCGTGGGACCGTAGAGACGCGCCTGTTAAGCGCTTGTCAGAAAAAACGTGAAGGTCTTACAGAAGAAGATCAATGATGGTGGGGGAATGTGACGTGGCTGCGGGCGAGATGCAGGGACCGCTGTTGAACTCCACACAACACAGCATACAGGATCCGGCCCTCAGGCACTCTCTCCTGCCTAACACATCAAACAGCCACCTGTCACTCCAACACTACCGCAACAATCCTGTCTGCGCTCTTCAACACTGAACCGTCCAATCAGAAACAACTTGTTGCAACTCAAGAGAAGATCTTTACCTGCAAGCGTTGCATTCCCGCAGGGTGCAAGTCAATGTGCAATCAAAACTGACACTATTTACTTTCACGAAACATGTTCTGGATGTTAGGTAAATTACGTCGCACTGTCGATTCAAAAGAACCGGTTCATAAGAGTCATTTGGACAAGAATCGGATTCCACTGGTCACGCTGAATGCTTTCGATTCACTAAAAAGAATCGACTCATAAGAGTCATTTGTTCAGGATTTGGACTACACTGGTCATGCTGAATGCTTTTGACTCATTAAAAAGAATCGACTCATAAGAGTCATTTGTTCAGGATTCGGACTACACTGATCGTACTGAATGCTTTTGATTCACTAAAAAGTATCAGCTCACAAGAGAATCATTTGTTCAGGAATCTGACTACACTGGTCACGCCGAATGTTTTTGATTCATTAAAAAGAATCGTCTCATTAGAGTCATTCGTTCAGGAATCTGACTACACTGGTCACGCCGAATGTTTTTGATTCATTAAAAAGAATCGTCTCATAAGAGTCATTCGTTCAGGAATCAGACTACACTGGTCACGCCGAATGTTTTTGATTCATTAAAAAGAATCGTCTCATAAGAGTCATTCGTTCAGGAATCAGACTACACTGGTCACGCCGAATGTTTTTGATTCATTAAAAAGAATCGTCTCATAAGAGTCATTCGTTCAGGAATCAGACTACACTGGTCACGCCGAATGTTTTTGATTCATTAAAAAGAATCGTCTCATAAGAGTCATTCGTTCAGGAATCAGACTACACTGGTCATGCTGAATGCTTTTGTACTGTAGATTCAAAGGAACTGATTCAAAAGACTCGGTTAAAGAGTTCAAGAATCAGAATACACTGGTTATGCTAAATGTATTTGATTCACTACAAAGAATCAGCTCATAAGAGTCATTTGTTCAAGAATCAGAATACACAGGTCATGCTAAATGTATTTGATTCATTAAAAAGAATCGACTCATAAGAGTCATTTGTTCAGGATTTGGACTACACTGGTCATGCTGAATGCTTTTGATTCATTAAAAAGAATCGTCTCATAAGAGTCATTTGTTCAGTTATCAGACTACATTGGTCATGCTGAATGCTTCCAAAAAGAGCATTTGAAGCTATAAAATGTAAAAGCACAAGCACACATTTGAACTCTTGTACACTGAATGTTTGAAACAACATAATGTGTTGCAGGACATATATAGAGCCAACAATCTCTCGCCTACCCGACTGGGATGCAAAACATGACTGTGTGCTGGTACCATAGAAGGTCAACAGCATGGCTTCGTCTACGGGCCCGGGACAGACTTATTTCAATCACAGCCACAGTGCGGTGGTGTAAC